>VZTR01010954.1:4269-38312 GCA_013400775.1 Chaetops frenatus
AAAAAAAGAAAGAAAAAAAAAAAAAGGAAGGAAGGATTAGGAAGAAAACTTTGAACCAAACTCTAAAATTCCAGTTTAAATTTCCCAGTTTTTACTGGGAAAAGAGGAATATTCCCTCTTTTTCAGGAAAAAAACCCCTCTTCCCAAGGATTATTTTCTATTTTTTCCTGGAAAACGTCCATATTCCTTTTCCCTCTATCTCAAAAATTCCTTTGGTTTCAAAGCTGAGGGAGAATTTGGAATTTCAGGTGAGCAAGAAACACTGAGGGGATCCCAAAGCTTGGAGCAAATCCCTCTGGAAAAGGATAATTCCGTGGTCTGGTGCTTCCTTCAATGTTAAATCCATGGATTTTGGCATGGAATATTTATCCCATATTTTCACGTGGGGGTTGTTATACTCAGAAAATTCAGGTTGCACTTTTTTTTTACCTGGAATTTTCTTCTTTCTGCCCTGAAATCCCATCTGACACGATGGGCTGTAAATTCCCAAATCCCAGGAAAATCCATGTTTGGGATCAAATTCCAAGGAGAAGCAGCCTCCTGGATTCACAAATGAGGGAAAAGGGATAAAATTCTAGCTGGGAAAGAGACTGGAACCATATTCCTCAATTTTTTTGAATTCCTTCATCCTAGTTTGCTGGGAAATTGTTCCTCCTTCAGCATGTACTCCCAGTAAAAAATGGGAAGGGATTCCAGGAGTCTCCCAATGATTTAAGACAGAGAAGGAGGAGGAAAAATAGGGAAAATCCTGGTTTTTCTGCCTCACTTGGAGAATTTAGGAAAAAAAAATTGGGAAATATGCCCCTTGCAGGAGTTGATTTTTTTTGTCATCATCTTCCCATGAAAATGACATTTGGGAGACATTGGCAAATGGAGATTCCTAAGAAATCAGGGCTTCTCCAAGTCTAATTGCTCCTGGAATTAGCCAGGATCTGGAAAACAGGAAGGCTCCATCCCAAGGAATTATTTAACTCCATAAAAGGGAGAAAGTCAAGACATCAAAACTCATGAATTCCTTAAAAAAAGCCAGAAAAAAGAGTTAAGGAGGAGGAAAATCCCTTTTTCCCAAGGCAGGAAGACCACCAAGAGTCCAGAAGTGGGGAAAATTTACGATTGGAGACGCATTAATGGGAATTTTAAGGAGGAATTGCTACCGAGTGGAAAAATCCATTGGCCACGGATCGATTCCTGTTTGCCAATTCCAATGAGTCATTCCCAAGTCAGGAATAATTGGATGAAAGGGGCCAAAAGCGGCTGTGTCCTGCCAAGGATTTCTTAGGGAATGGAGTTAAATCCTTAATGGAAGTGCTCTTCCCGGAAAGCTGCAAACCTCAGTTCTCCATGGAAAGGTCAGGAGTGATTTCTAAAGGAATTTTGACAAAATGTTTGATTTGAAATGTTTTGTCTTTAGCAGCGAAAAAAAAAAGCAGGAAAAAGTTTAAAAAAAAAAAGGGATTTGTTCATCCCAGAGCTCCAATTTTTCATGCAGGATCCTTGAAGATCCAAAAGAACAGGGAGAGGTTGGGAACACTGGGAATTATGGCTCCTGAGGGAATGGGAATGAATTACCCTCAGTTTTTTGGGGGATTTGATCCATCCACCATTCCCAGCCCTCTGGAGAAGGAGCAGTTTTAGTGGGCAGGAAATCATGGAATGGTTTGGGAAGGCAGGGATGGAAAGATCCCATTCCAACCCCTGCCAGTCTCCAGGGGAGCTGGGAGGTTTCTCCCAGAGATCTGCAGGGATGGAGATGAATCCAATCTTGGATCACCACAATCTCCCAAGATTCCTGGGAGATCCGATCCCAGAGTCATGGGATAACAGGATCCCACATCTCCAAGAGGGGTTGGTCCATGTCCATCTGTGCCTCAGCTTCCCTTCCCTTTCTGGAAAAGTTCTCCACTGTTTTCTTTGGAGTGGGGCATGGCCCTGCTTGGAAAAGCGGGATGAGCTTGGATTCACTCATGAACTTTCCCCAAATCTCTTTGGATCCCACAGAAATTGAGGAACCATCAAGGAATTCGCCAGAGACTCCTTTGCTGATCCGTGCCAAAAAATTCCTCGGAGATCTGTGGCTGGTGGATGTTCTGAAATTCCACAGTGCTGTAATTCCTAAAAAAAAAAAAAAATTGGATGATTGGTGATGATGGAAAATGGATCCATCAGATCCATTCCTGGTCTGGAGGTCACAGAGAGGAGGCAGCCAAGGGGCTGCTCTTGGGATCGATGGATTTCAGCAGAGAGGAAGTAGGGAAAGATGGGATATTGGGATTTGGGAATTCCTGGCTGGGAGGGTGAAGAGGGGCTCAGCAGGAATTCCCAGATTTGCTGTGGCTGCCCCTGGATCCCCGGGCAGTGTCCAAGGCCAGGTTGGATCCACCTGGGATGGTGGGAGGTGTCCCTGCCCATGGATGGGGATGGTAATGGCGTGATCCTTAAAATCCATTTCAAACCAAACCATCCCATAATTATTAAAAGTGCTGGAGAGGTCACAGGAGAAGCAGGATTCCCCAGGATATTTTTACTGGACTGGGGGAGCTTTTCCCAAAAGGACACACCTGATATCCTTCCTTTTTAGAAGAAAATTCTGGGAGAAGCTCAGGCCTTACTGGATCATCCCCGGGTCAGTGGTGGCTGAACCAAGAATTCCATTTTCTCCTCTTAAAATTGGATTTTTTCCTTTGTTTTTCCAGATTTTCAACACCTGGATCCATTCGAAATTCCAAAATCTTCCAAAAATGTATCATTTCAATCACTCTGATCGAGTAAATTCCTATTTTTAAGGATTTCTTTTCCAGCATTTATAAAATCCTTCTTTTTCCTTGCCCTGCTTGCATCCAAACCACATCCCAGACACTCCAATCCCATCCAGGGAAAACAAATTCCATGTCTTCCTACAGTCCTTTGATTCCTCAGGAAGCATCTGGCCTGCAGGAATATGGACAGGCTGCAAAATTCCCTCAAAGTGTCGGAGCTTTTAATGGATTATCCGGACAATGGGAACCAGGAGGTTTTTGCCACCTCATAAATCCCGAATCCCGCGGGGCTGCCTTGTGCTGACACCCTCAGAGCTGGAAAAGGGGGAATTTTCATCACGGGATTGATGGCACGGCACAGCCTTGGGAATTCACAGCCCGGAGTCCTGGGATGATCCCACAACGTGGGCAGTGGGAATGGTGGGAATTCTGTTCCTCTGTGCCCCTCAGCTGCACAGATCCTGCTATTTCATGGATCAGGGATGGGCCCAGATCCTGCTACTCCATGGGCCAGGGATGAGAACAGATCCTGCCATTCCATGGATCAGGGATGAGCACAAACCTTGCTGTTCCCTGGATCAGGAATGTGCCCAGATCCTGCTCTTCTCCCACGGATCCCACACTGCCCACCCCCGTTCCATGTGATCCCTGGATTTTCCCCAGCCTGTCCCCAGGCGAGCCAATTAAACAGAAATGGGAGCAGAATTCCCACTTTTTCTGCAGATTGTGCAGGGATGTGGGATTGAACTGCTCCATGAATTTAAGCAATTCCAGCCCTCATTTCCTAATGAGAGGAGCCGGAGTTGGGATTTAATGGGAAACAGGGAAACGCACCGGGAGCCCTCGGGATTGCCCAGGACGAGCGGGATGAGGGCTGGGAAAGGCCTTGGGAAAGCGGAGGAAAATCCCATCCTTTGCCAGGCTGGGTGTCAGGGCAGGAAAGGAATGGGAAAAGGGGAAATTTCTGTTTAATTTGCTCATCTGGGCACAGGCTGGGGAAAATCTCGGGATAGCATGGAACAGGGGACAGACAGGTGTGGGATCCATGGGAGCAGAGTGGGATCTGGGCACATTCCCGGTTCTGGGAGAGCAACAGGATCTGGGCCCATTCCTGATCCATGAAAAAGCAGGATCTGTGCCCATCCCTGATCCATGGAATAGCAGGATCAGTGCACATCCCTGATCCATGGGAAAGCAGGAGGAATGTTGGATGTGAGGAGTCAAACCTTCCTGGGGATTCCTTCCTGGAATGTTCAGATTTGGAGAGGCAAACCCCAGCCCTGATTTCTATCCGGTGTCCTGCTGCTTTCCCAGCTCTTCCCCAGAAATATCCCAATTTTTAAGCCATCCTTCCCTGTTTTCCTGCAGGTGGCAGCTGAAATCTCCCCTTTCCCACTTTTCATTAGCATTCCAAGATCTCCTGGGACACACTGGGGCCACAAAAATCTGTTCTTTTCCATGCTGGAATATTCCATTCTAATTTCCCTAATCCCATCCCACTCCTGGGCTGCTGGGGCAGCCACATTCCTGGAATTTTGGGACACCTCGCATCCCAAACATCCAGGAATCCGGGTGTCTGTGGGGGGGTAAAAATTTTGTGGATTTTCCAATCTTTCTGGCAGGAATTTCAGCTGGATCTGAGCTCCTCTTCCAAGCAGCATCCAGGGGTGCAAACGGCTGCTTCTCAGGGATTCACAGATGGCCTGGGAATGGTTATTCCAGAAAATTGGATGGAAGGAAGGGATTAAGGCTTCGGAGAATCTCATGGCATCAGGAGAAAAATCCCAGCTGGAAGAGGAAACATCAGCCTTGGAATGTGGGAGAGAGGAGGGAATTTCAGCTCATCCTGCCCTGGTTTTGGTGATGGAAAGAGTTTTTTGGGATTGATGGAGTTTTGTGGGAATTTCAAGGAGAGCTGTTCCTGGATCCATAGGGTTGTTCTGGCTTTCCTGGTGTGAAAAGCTAAATATAAAATTCTTCATAAAGCTAAATATAAAATTTCAGGAATTTTTCCTGGAATTTTCTTGCCTTCCTCTTTCTGTCCTGAAGTCCCACCTGACCTGCTGGGCTAAGTTCCCAAATCCCAGGAAAATCCAAGTTTGGGATCAAATTCCTGCACTCCAAGGAAAAAAAGCAGCCTCCTAGATCCACAGAGGTAAAATTCCAATCCCAGGGGTCACTGCCATAGGATTGGCCAGAAGAATGCACAGAATTCCTGGGATCTTTTCCAGGAATCTCATGGAGCCCCAAACTTGCCTGGAGACGAGGCTGGTATTGTTTCCCTGGAAACAGCAGCTCCCAGTCTGCTCCCATCCCAGCACCTCCTCCTTCCAAAGGGATAAAGGGATCAGAGCCGGGGTTTTCCGGGAAAGCTCTGGAAGCTGGGAGAGCTCTGAGGGGCTGCTCTGCTCCTGCTCCACTGGAGAGGAGAAGGAATGAAGGAATTCCTGAGCTGGGAGTGTAGGGAGGCCCTGGCACAGGTATTCCCAGAGAAATTGTTGATTCCTCATCCCTGGAAGTGTCCAAGGCCAGGTTGGATCCACCTGGGACAGTGGGAGGTGTCCCTGCACATGGAATGGGGTGGGAATGGGATGCGATTTAAGTTCCTTTCCAACCCAAACCATTCCAGGATTCTGGAGACCCTCTGCTCTGGAGGCAGGCTGGGAGAGCTGGGAATGTTCCTCTGGAGAAGGGAAAAATCCAGGGAATCCTTGAAGTACTTCCTAGGACCTGAAGGGGCTCCAGGAGAGCTGGAGAGGGACTGGGGACAAGGGATGGAGGGACAGGAGACAGGGAATGGCTTCCCACTGGGAAAGGAGAGATTTGTGGTGGGATCTTGGGATTTGGGAATTGCTGTCTGGGCTGGAATTGCCAGATTTGCTGTGGCTGCCCCTGGATCCCTGGCAGTGCCCAAGGCCAGGTTTGGATCCACCTGGGAGAGTGGGAGGTGTTGGAGTGGGATGGGTTGGGATTTAAAGTCCCTTCCCACCCAAACCATTTCATGATTCTATCCTGTCAATTTCCTTCATTTCCAAAGGAGTTTGGCCCTTCCGGATCCCTGGATTTCCGTCGCTTTGGTAAAATCTCCTCCATCCCGCTCCAGCCTCAGCACCACCCTCAATCCCTGGAAAAAGAATTCACTCTGAGTTCCATGGAACACTGGAATCAGAAACTCAGGGAAAGGCTTGGCTTGGAAGGGGCCTTAAAGCTTCTCCTTGGTTTGTCCCAAGGAAAATTTTCAAGGATATTCCATGGAATAAATGCAATTTTCCCAAGTTCTCAATCCCAAGTTCTCCACACTGGGCATGATTGGGATGGGAGTTCTGATTTTTTATCCCAATAAAAATGCTTGGAACTTCCAAATATTGGTGTTTCTCCCAATAAGGAAATTCAGGAAAGCTTTTTTAGTGAGAAAAGGCCTTTCCTCTATCCCAAATTATCCACACCAGGGCATGATTGTAATGGGATTTCTGATTTTTATCCCGATAAAAATCCTGGGCATTTCCAGATCTTGGGGTTTCTCCCAGTAAGGGAATTCAGGAAAGCTTTTCTAGTGAGAAAAGGCATTTTCTTGATCCCAAATTATCCACATCAGGGCATGATTGGGATGGGAATTCTGATTTTTATCCCAGTTAAAAATCCTGGGCACTTCCAAATCTTGGGGTTTCTCCCAGTGAGGAAAATCTGGAAAAATTTTTTTCCAATTCATTCACCAGGAATTTGAATTCCTAATTTGCTGGGTGGTTCCTCCCGCTGGAAAAATTGCCCAGGCTGGAGGTTAAAGAGCCAGATCCATTTGGGAATAGCAGCCACAAAACTCCCTCCTTGGGATGGATCCTGGTGTGGGAAAAGGGGTTTTCCTGGGATACAGAGCTCTTGTGGCTGTCAGTCAGCTGCAGCCCGGAATTCCCACATAAAATATTTGGAATGTTTTGAGGAAGGCCATAATCCTTGGAAAAACGATGGCCTGGGACACTTTTTAACGGGATAAAAGCTCTCAGCGCTGGCCTGCGGCTGCTTCCCAGGAATAAATCATCCCAACCCCTCCTTCCAGGAATTCCGGGATGAGCCCAGAGCCATAAATCAGGAGGAAATGGGAATAGCTCTGCAGGCTTTGGATGTGGGAAACATCCCAGAGGGAGTTGGAATTTTCATGGTTCCTCCTCCTCCAGCTCCAGATTCAAACGGGAGCTGCTCCTACACCAAACATTCCCAGATTCCTCTGGAGAGGATTTGTCCCACTCAGCTCCTGGGAGTGTTCCCAGATCCATAAATCTCCAAAGCCTGGGAAGTGTTCAGCCCATTCCCTTCACAGGGAAGGTGGGAAAACACTTCCATTTTTTTTTCCCTTTCTTTTTCCTCTCTGGAATGTTAGGAGGGTGCTTGGCGTGACTGGCATTGACTGGTTGGAAGGCGGGGAGATTCCATGCTCAAAAATTCCCACAATTTCTCAGGGTTTATTATTATTATCAATAATAATAATAATAATAATTATAATTATAATATTGGAATCACTGGTTTGGGTTGGAAAGCTCATCCATTCCAAGGACATCTCCCACTATCCCAGGTGGATCCAACCTGGCCTTGGACATTCCCAGGCATCCAGAGGAAGCCACAGCAAATCTGGGAATTCCAGCCCAGCCCCTCCCAGCCAGGAATTCCTTCTCAAGATCCCATCCATCCCTGCCCTCCATCTTCTCAGGGAATATTCAAATCCCATTTTGCATTCCTGACTTTGCCACTCATCTCAACTATCTAAAAATCCAGGAAAAAATTCCCAAAATTCAGCCATGGTGAGTAACTCCTTAGGTTCTGTGAGCTTCCTAAAAAATTGAAAACTTTGATCAGTTCATGTGAACATTCCCAAGTTCCCTTTGCTCTTCCCAAAATTCAGAAACTCCTCATCCCTTCCCTTCCCAAGCTCTGTGTCCATGGAATATTCCGCTCCAGCCTCCCGGAACATTATTAACAACCCCAGCAATGGAGAGATCCATAAATCCCCGCATCCCCCGGAATTTTACTGCGCTCCGAAGGGCTGGGATTGTCAGGCTCCACAAATCATCAGGATAAATCGGATTTCTGGGATGGCGTTTCATCAAAATATTTTACGGCTCTGCCATTCTGAGCTTGGATTTACGGCAGCGGTGGCTCCACATTGAAATTCAGGGAAAAAAGGGAAAACAACTCCGAGGCAGCTCTGAGTGGGAGAACTTGAAAGAATTCTTAGTTTTCTTTCCAAAACTTTCTTGGGAAAGGCCGGATCTGTGTGGGTTTGGCTCATACTGGTTGGCTCAGAGTTCGTTACCCAGAAAAATAGGGATTCCACATCCTGGGAAGGGTCCATGGATAGGTTGGAGCAACCTGGGATAGTGGGAGGTGTCCCGGCCCATGGACGGAGTCCCTGCTCATCCCAATGGAAGAAAATCTATTTTCTCTCTGTTTCCTGAGCTGGGATCTGTAAATTATGGATCCAATCCCAGCACCTCCAGCTCCTGATTTATTCCCAGGATTTACTGCCCGTTCCCACTCAGGAGGCTCCCGGGCCTGTCCTTGGAGCAATCAGAGCCCAACGTGACAGGAAGCAGGAGCAGCTCCGGTGTTTTTCTCTCCCATTCCTTGGGAAATGGATCCCAAAAAACCAATTCTGGTGAGTTGAGATTCCCAGTTCTTCAACCCAAGAGAATTCCAGCTCCAAGGGCCATTGGATAACTCTCCCAAGGGAGGATGAGGGGCAGGGAGCCTCCAGAAGTGATTCCATGCTCTGCTTTTCCTTTGGAGGGCAGGGGACGAGCCAGGGACTGTTTTTTGGGATAATATGGATTTTGGGAAGGCAAGAGAGACACAGGCATGGTTTTCCCTCCTCCTTTCCATGGTTTTCCCTTCTCCTTTTCCCTCCTCCTTTTCCCTCCCCTTTTCCATGGTTTTCCCTCTGCCTTTTCCCTGCTTTCCATGGTTTCCCCCCATCCTTCCCATGGTTTTCCCTTCTCCTTTTCCCTCCTGCTTTCCATGGTTTTCCTTTCTCCTTCCCATGATTTTCCTTAATTTATTTCTAATAATATAAACTGGGTTTTTAATGATAAACCCAGTTTTTATCATGATAAACCCGATTTTTAAGGCTAACACCTGGTTTTTTAGCACAATAAACCCAGGTTTAAATGATAAAATCTGGTTTTAATAATGATAAACCTGGTTTTGAATTATAAACCAAATTTTTATAACAATAAACCTGGGTTTTAATGATAAACCTGTTTTTTTATGCTAAACCCTGGGTTTTAGTGATATAAATGTGTGTTTTAATGATACAAACCTGGGTTTTAAATAATAAACCTGGTTTTAATAAGGATAAACCTGTTTTTTAATGCTAAACTCTGGTTTTCAGTGATATAAACCTGGGCTTTTATAATGATAAACCTGGTTTTAAGGATAAACTCTGTTTGTTAATGATATAAACCTGGTTTTAAATTCTAAACCCTGGTTTTAATAATGATAAACCTGTTTTTTAATGATAAACGCAGCTTTTATCAGGATAAACTAGATTTTTAAGGATCACACCTGGTTTTTATCAGGATAAAGCCAATTTTAAATGATAAAATCTGGTTTTTAGAGCAATAAATGCAGCATTTTATAATTATAAACCCAGTTTTTAATGATAATTCCACCTCTCCAACCATGCTCAGCACCTCAATGTGAAACCCAAACACCAGCTGGGATTGAAGGAAGAAGAATTCCTGAATCCTGGAATTTTTCAGGTTGGAAAAGTCCTCTGGGATCATCAAATCCAAGCCTGTCCTGGAATACCAATTCCAGAGGGTTTTTGCCACTTCCAGGGATTTTAACCCTGCAGGGGATCCCAGGAGGAACCCAGGGAATGGTGGGATATCCTGATAATTAACAGGGATAATTAACAGGGTAATTAACACCAAGGAACCCCAGCTCCTGGGAAAAGTGGGAATGCATGGATAAATAGAGAAGGGCAGATTAGATCCAACTCCATTCAGGACTAAAGTCTGGCTTAGCCCAGAAAACTCTGATTTTACTTTAATTAAATCTCAGACAGCTCCAGCTTTTTATTCCCATCAACTTTTGCCTCTTCCTCAAAAGTCTGGAAAAATCCTGGAATTTTCTTCCCAGGTTCTGCTGTCTCCTTCTTGATCCTGTCCCAGTCTCTTCCATAAAATGCTAAAATTCCAGAGGTCGCTGGATGATGGAATCCCTCCCATCGTGGGCCTCAGGGTGCAGTCACTGCCTCTGGAATCTGCCTCTGGAATTTTCCTCTGGAATGTCCCAGCCAAGGCTGCACCAGGCACAGGTGGAATTTCCATGGAATTCCCATCCCACTTTTCAGGAAGGATTGGGGTTTCATTCCCTGTCAGTGCCAGAGAGGAGGGAAATTCAAGAGAAAGGGAAAAACATGGAGATGGACAGGGATGGGATGAAGAAGGGAAAAGGAATCCCAAAAAAATTCCCTAATGTGGTTTTCTGGGAATAAAAGTGCATCAGGGGCTGGAAATTTGGGAAAAGAGGGATTGCGGGCCTCGTGTGTCCGGCACAAATACCTGGAGAAGGTAAAATACAGCAGGAGAAAGTGGGATGAGTGGGAATGAGGGAGAAGAGAGCCTGGGGATTCCCTGGAATATCTTTTGGTATGAGTTTCTGCTGTGTCCATGTGCTCTGGGATCCAGAGAACTGGGAAAGGGAAGGAAATCAGAGCTCCTCTCCCTTCCATACCCTGAGGAATTGGTTCAGATTTCCAGGAGAGGCTGTGGACTCCCCATCCCTGGAAGTGTTTTGCGAATAGATTTTCATGGAATCATGAAAAATTTTGGGATAGAAGGGACCTTAAATCCCATCCTATTCCAACCTAGGGACACTTCCCACTCTCCCAGGTGCCTCCAACCTGGCTTTGGACACTGCCAGGGATCCAGGGGCAGCCACAGCAAAGCTGGCAATTCCAGCCCAGACAGCAATTCCCAAATCCCAAGATCCCACCCCAATCTGCCCTTTCCCAGTGGGAAGCCATTCCCTGTGTCCTGTCCCTCCATCCCTTGTCCCCAGTCCCTCTCCAGCTCTCCTGGAGCCCCTTCAGGCCCTGCAAGGGGCTCTGAGGTTTTCCTGGATTTTTCCCTTCTCCAGAGGAACATTCCCAGCTCTCCCAGCCTGCCTCCAGAGCAGAGGCTCCTCCTCTCCATGGATTCATCCCAAAATTCCAACCTGGCCTTTCTGCACCTGCCAAGGCCAGGCTCAGCCCTGCGCCTGGGCCTGTTTCGAGTAAGATTCCCATGGATGCAGCTTTGCCAGGATGGGTTTTATGGGATCTCAGCCCAGCCCAAAATTGACATTCCCAGGACCTACCCGAGCCTTAACCAGGATCTGCTGCCTCAAGCCCATCCCAACCCTTCCTGGCCTGGCCATTCCAACATCCCATACCCTTTTTCTGGGAATGGCTGCATCTCATGTGTGGAGTGGGAAGCCATCACCCTGTTCCCAGCTGGATGAACGACGGGAACGGGAATTTTCCATCTCGGGAATGCTGGGAGCAGCTGGGCCTCGTTATGGGTCCGGCGCTGTCTGGTTTGAGTTCACACCTTGGGAATTGGGCCTGGCTCGGCTCTCACCTCATCAGCCGGGCTGGGATCGGATTCCAGCCAGCCTGGAAAAAAACATGGGAATGGGAGAAGGGTTTTATGGGGATTCTAAGCTTTGGGAATGGCTTTAAAGGGAAAGAGGGCAGGGAGGGATGGGATTTTGTGAAGGAGAAGCTGTGGCTGCCCCTGGATCCCTGGAAGTGTCCAAGGCCAGGTTGGACACTGAGATTTGAGCAGCCTGGGATGGTGGGAGATGTCCTGAACATGGACGGGGTTGGAATGGGATGGGATTTAGGGTCTTTTCCAACCCTAACCATTCCAGGATTCTGGAGCCGGGCTGAAAGAGCTTTGAATGTTCCCCTGGAGAAGAGAAAAATCCCAGGAAACATCAGAGTCCCTAAAGGCACTCCAGGAGAGCTGGAGAGGGACTGGAGAGAAGGGATGGAGGGACAGGAGACAGGGAATGGCTTCCCACTGGGAAAGGAGAGATTGGGGTGGGATCTTGGGATTTGGGAATTCCTGGCTGGGAGGGTGGGGAGGGACTGGGCTGGAATTCCCAGGTTTGCTGTGTCTGGCCCTGGATCCCTGGCAGTGTCCAAGGCCAGGTTGGATCTACCTGGGACAGTGGGAGATGTCCCTGCCCATGGCAGGAGGTGCAGGTGAAGATTTCGCCTTCAGGACAATTAATTATGGTTAATGAGGAACATTAATTAATTAAATTCCCTTCTAAAGGCATCTCCTACTCCTTTAATTTGCTTCTTTCCTGAATTTTCCTCTCCCGCCTCTCTTCCCAAGCTTTTCTCTATTTCTCAGCCACATTTCTCATGGTCCTGATAATCCCAAAGCTGCAAAAATTCCCATCAGAACTCCAAGGAATCGCTCTGAGTCCTCAAATATCCCTAAAAAAACCAGGAAAATCCTCAGTGACCACTCCAGAGATAAAATCAATAAAAATAAAGAAATTTTCAATAAAATCAATAAAATTAGGATTTTTTTTCCCCCAAAAAACTTTGCAGGGACCATTCCAAAATCCCAGAGATCTCCGGTTCCCAAAATTCCCAGGCTGAGGTGAGGTTAAAGTTGCCACAAATCCCATTTGACCTCCTGAATGGAATTAATGAGCCAGAAAACTTCCTGTGGATAATCCAATGAGGTGGATAAAGAGGTCCTGAACTCCTTGGCATGAAGTCAATTTCAGGGGAATTCCCTTTCCTTCTAATCCGGGCTGGCAGAACGGCCCGATCCTGTTTTTTCCCGGAATTTTAGGGCATTGCCAGCCTTGTTGTTGGGTTTTTTTGTGGTTTTTTGGGGGATGCAAAATTGATAAATTAATAATAAAATTCCTCTTATGCCAATCAGGAGGAAAAAATTCCAAGAGAAGGGAGAATGTTTTATTCTTGAATTTATTAATTCCCTGATTTTTATTCCAGCATCCATCAGGTATCTTAAATTTAGGCCAGGATTTGTTTGTGCTGAATTTAACTCAAATTTAAGCCAGTCCAGAGCTCCAGATTGGGAAAACCCTGAATTTTATCCCTGCTTTTAATTGTTTCTTTTTGGATCTTCTAAAATCCAGGGATAAATGGAGCCTTTGATGAACTTCCAGGATGTTTTTCCCATCCCAAATCCAAAGAAATCCCTCTAAAAATGGAATTTTCCCACTGGGTTTCAGTGGAGTTTTACTCTGGAGGGTTTATTTCCCGTTTGGAATTGCTGTGGTTTAAACCAGGATTTACTCAAAATTTGGGAATATCCTGGAAAATTCCCTAATTCCAGCTGATTTTGCATGCTCTTGGAAAAACAAGGAGAGAGGATTGGCTGTCTGGGGTGTGACTCCTGCAATTAACAATTATAATTTATAATAAATTATAATTAATCATCATTATATTAATTATCATTAATTATCATTATAATACAATTAAGAACTACAGAACTCCTTCAATAAATCCTAAAAATCAATGGAACATCCCTTTTCTTTTTGTTTGGAGATGCCGAATCTTCCCAATGATTTTTAAGAGGATCGATCCAAAATGAATTGGATCAGCCTTTAATTAGCCCCCACTTAATTAGATATGCAAATCAACATTAATGAAGAGGGTGAGGAGGGCCTGACAGAGCTTTCCCAGAAATTCCACGGCTGCCTCATCCCTGGAATTGTTTAATCCAGGTTGGGATTGTGGGAATTGCCCCTGCAAATGGCAGAAAAGTGAGAATGGAGGGGATGGATCCCAATCTAAACTGGGAACGCTGGAGCTCTGGGAATCATGGAGCAGGGAGGGATGGGAAGGTCTGGAATTCAGAGATGACGTCAGTGGAGAGCAAAATTCCATCTGGGAATAATTCTCCGAAGGGGATGCGGGAATTGGAGCTGAAGGCTGGCGTTGGCACGGGAATAAAGGGATGGGAAGCACCATGGAGAGAAATACCATGGGAATCCAGGAGTTACTGGGAAATCCTGGAAAGGTTCCACATGGGAAAACTCTGGGAGAGGTTTGATTTTTAGGGATGAGCTGATCCCAAAATTTTTTCCCAGCCTGAAACATTCTAGGATTCTGGAATTTGGGAAGGATTTGTGCAGTGAATGGTCCTGGAAAAAAAGGAACTGGGATAATCCTTTCCTAACCAAAATCCGAAGTCTTACTTGGAGAAGGAGCATCAGAACTAATCCTTCCCAAAAAATCAGATCTTGGGAAGGAATTCCTGGCTGAGCTGGAATTCCCAGAAAACAGGTAGCTGCCCCTGGATCCCTGGGAGTGTCCAAGGCCAGGTTGGATCCACCTGGAATACTGGGAATTGTCCCTGCCCATGGATGAACCTGGAATTAGATGGGATTTGAGTTCCCTTCCAACCCAAACATTCCATGATTCCAGGATTTTATGCTCCCAGAAAATCAAGGATCCCACTCCATCTTTCAGTCCTTCAGAATTCCATGTGCTGAGTTCAGCCCCTTCCCTGAATCTACTCCTTCTTTCCCTGTTTTCCATTGTCAACTCTCCCAAAATTCCAGGATCATTGTCATTGTCCTTGAATAAAACCTTGGATCTTTGGGATTTTGTCTCTCCATGGAGTCTGGAAGTTGGGGACCCTCAGGTTGCTCCAGAGGAGGTTTAGGTTGGATGTTGGGAAAAATTTCATCATGGAAAAGGTTTTCCAGGCCTGGCAAAGGTGGTGGAATTCCCATTCCTGTTTTTTCCACCTCTTTATTCCTCCCTTTTTTCCCCTTTCCCCCCCCACCTTTTCTTCCTCTTTTCCCCCATCTTTTCCTTTCCCCACCTTTCCCTCCTTTTTTCCTGTTTTCCTTTTTTTGTGTTTTTTTTCCCTTTTTCCCCTTCTCTAATTTTTCCCCTTTTTTCTCTCTTTTTTACCTTTTTTTTCAATTTTTCTCTTTTTTATCCTTCTTTTCCATTTATTCCCTTTTCCTATTTTTCTCCTTTTCCTTTTTTTCCTATTTTTCCCTTCCCCCTTTTTTCCTTTCCCCCACCTTTCACCCTTTTTTCCTTTTTTTTCACTTTTCCCCCCTTATTTTCCCTCATTATTCCTATTTCCCCCCTTTCTCCTTTGTTTTTCTTTTTTCCCATTTTCTCCCTTCCCCCCTCCCCTTTTTAAATTTTCCCCTAATTTTCCCTTATAGTCCTTTATTTTTCCTTCCCCACTCTTCCCCCTTTTTTCCTTTTTTCTCCTTGTTCCCCTTTCCCCCTTTTCCCTGAGGTTCCCCTCTCCCAGAATTTTTCCCTGCAAGTTTTTCCTGGCTGGATAACGAAGGCTCAAACCTCCCCCAGCATTGTTTGCTCCAATACATCACAGGTGAGCAGGGAAGCAAGAAAACTGGGAATGCAAAATCCCAGGACCCTGACCCACCCCTGACCTCCAGCTCCCGGAATTCCGTGTCCAAAAATCCATCATTCCTAATGGGAATGACCCCTCAGGGGTCCCCAGGGGTTACTCAGGGGTGGCTTCACAATGAGCAAGGATTTGGGATCATTCCAGGAGCACTCCGAATCCTGACCCCGGAGCCAGGTGTGGAGGTGGAAAAGGGGGAATTTCACCTCTTCCAAGGGAACAGCATGGTGGGAATGTGGTTTGGGATGAGTTTTTCCCGCTGGGAGATGGGATTAGGCAGAATCCCAGCATGGTCCCAATTTAACTCCGTGTCCTGGCGAGGAATTCTGTCAGGAATTCCTGGAGTTCAAGGAGCACTGGCCCAGAAGTTGTTCCTGCGGAAAAGATGGATTTGGGAGAGCCATGGGAGAGGAGGTCATTAGGGGGTGACCTGTCACCTTCGATCCGTCACCTGCATTCCCAGCCGGGGAGAAAACCCACGGGAATGTTCTCCTTTGCCATTGGAAGGAGATGTTCCCACTTACTCCATTTATTCCATGAATATTTTTTATTTATCAGCACTGATTTGGGTGGGAAATGAGGGAATTCTTGATGGACACAAGGCAAATCCCTCTTTCCTGGTCTCCAAGAATATTCCCATTTTTCCTAGGAAATAGAATATCTGCCCTTGCTGGTCCAGCCCACCCCAGGATTGTGTGGAGGCCGCATCTCCTGAAATGTCTGGAGTGCTTCCACACCATTCCCACTTTTCCTCAGGGTCTTCTGATGGGACAAACAGCTGTTATCCAGAGAAACATGGCCATTTCCCAAGGAAACCGCCATTTTCCAAGAAAACCCAGCCATTTTCCAGGAAATCCATCCATTTTCCAAGGAAAACAGCCGTTATCCAATGAAAACAGCTGTTATCCAGGGAAACCCAACCATTTTCCAAAGAAACCAAGGAGCTCCCTGGATCCTGGAATTTTGGCTCTGGCTTTTAATGGACCAACTCCCTAAAAGCCCAGTGGATCCCTTGTATCCCTACCGGATATTTCCATGGAATCCCCATGGAATTTCCCTTTTGGGAAGATCTTGGGGATGTTGTGAGAGGTGGCTTGAAGGAAAATTGGGAATTATTTCCGTCATTCTCCTCATTCCCAAATTTTCAGTCTTTTCTTCGAGCTCTCTCTGCAAGGAGCATCCAACTACCTGGATAATGGGACATTTATCCAAGGATTCTTGCAGTCACCACCAGAGGAAAAACCTCCAGTATAAACCAGTACAAACCAGTACAAAAGAAGTTCTTGAGTCTCCAGTGATGGAATTTTTAGGATTATTTTTAAAACTCTTTGTGGGGCCAGTTGTTATCAATGCCACAGGGACCAAAATTCCACAGGGGGAATAAAACCCTATGGAATTGGGAGGATTTGGGGAATTGAGTCATGGCGTGACAATAAAAAATTCCCAGGATGGATTTGGAATGTTCAGGCTGGGAGAAGAAAATCTTTGGAGTGACCAAACTGGGGCCTTGCAGGGCCTGAAGGGGCTCCAGGAGAGCTGGAGAGGGACTGGGGACAAGGGATGGAGGGACAGGAGACAGGGAATGGCTTCCCACTGGGAAAGGGGAGATTTGGGGTGGCATCTTGGGATTTGGGAATTGCTGTCTGGGCTGGAATTGCCAGGTTTGCTGTGGCTGCCCCTGGATCCCTGGCAGTGCCCAAGGCCAGGTTTGGATCCAGCTGGGACAATGGGAGCTGTCCCTGCCCATGGAATGGGTGGGAATGGGATGGGATTAAAGGTCCCTTCCAACCCCGTCCATTCCATGATTCCGTGGCTCTG
The DNA here is from genome assembly GCA_013400775.1 of Chaetops frenatus. Classification (NCBI taxonomy): domain Eukaryota; kingdom Metazoa; phylum Chordata; class Aves; order Passeriformes; family Picathartidae; genus Chaetops; species Chaetops frenatus. The sequence goes on from VZTR01010954.1 coordinate 21,269, forward strand.
TGATTTTATAGGATGGGGGAATATGAGGGAAAAGATTTTTGAGGAGCTTTGGTGGATTTTTGATCCCAAATCAACACTTCCTGGGAAGAGGCCCCGAGAGGGAACCTCATCCCTGTCTGGCAGGATCCAAAGGGAAAGAGTCGGAGCACAGACCAGGATCTTCTCCTCGAGACACCAGGAATGGGTAGGAACTGGTCCCAGGAAATTCCAACTGGACAGGAGGAAGAAATCCTTGGAACAGAGCCCTGAGAGAGGCTCTGGATTCTCCTCACTGGGAATATTCCAGAGTCATTCAGACACAATCCTGGGATGGCCATGCTGAAGCAGGGAGTGGGACAGAGGAGCCTTTCCATAAATCCCATCAATTCCACTTAGGAATATTTTATATCCCACAGAAGTTGTTGGTGGACCCTTGGGAGCACCTGGATCACGAGCTGGAAATCCTAGATTTTATACTCACAGATCATTCCCGAACTCCAGCAGCAACAGGAACAAATTTTCATGGAATTTGCTGGAAAAAAAGGCTGATTTTCCCAAGCCAGCACTGTTTTCCAAGGTGCTTTCAGTCCGCAGGAATTTGTCACTCCCCGCATTTCCTGATCCCATGATGGATATTAAGAAGTTTTCCTCATGAGTCAAGTGGAGGGAAGGAATTCCTTTGGATCAAGAAAACAGGGATGAATTTAAATGGAAACACCCGGATCTGGCCAGGACAAATATCCTTAATAAATTCAATGGTCCCAACATTCCAAAGAGATTCCCTGGCACCATTAAAGCTGGAAAAGAAGGATTTTATGGATGGAATTCCACTACTGCCCTGATCCCCTTTGAAATCTTCCTGGATGCCAGAGGGAAAGGGAGAGGGAGAGACCTTTGGGAATGATCCAGGTGGGATAATGGGAATTCTGCCTGGGATGTGTCCACAGGAATGTTGGATTCCTTCCAACATCCAGAGGATGGCAGAGAATTTGTGGGGAAGAGGGGGCTGTTCCCATTCCCAGGGCCTGGCTGGGCTCTGGGATAGTGGAAGGGTGGGAATTCTGCAGGAATATGAAATCCAAGGAATGTAGGGCAGTAAGGGATTTCCTCATCACTTTCCCTGCTTGGATGCGAGTTCAGGGACAGCTCAGGAACTCCTGACGTATTTCTGCCTGGCAGATCCATAAAAATCCTGGGAAAATCCCTTTAGGAGCATCTTTATCCCTAAATCCTTCAGGTTGCTTTTTTCCTATCAAACCTAATCCTGTTTTTCTGGGATTAAAATGAGGAATTCTTCATCCACCCAGTGCCAACAGGGACAAGAGGTGGTTTCTCCCTTTGGAGCAGAATTCCATGGGTTTGAATCCCATTATCCCAGCTTTGAATCCCATTTTCCTGGCCTTCCTCAGCTCTCCAGGTTCTGGAATAAACAGCTCTGATCTGAATCTAGTTGTGGTTCCTCCTAAATCGAATTCCATGGAATCATAATGTATGGAGATATGCATAAAATATTATTTGAGTTTAATGGAATTATGGAATTGTTTGGGTGGGAAGGGACCTGGAATCCCATCCCATTCCCACCCCATCCATGGGCAGGGACATCTCCCACTATCCCAGGTGGATCCAAGCCCTGTCCAGGCTGACCTTGGACACTTCCAGGGATTTTAGCCCTGGCCTGGCTAGATTAATTCCCATTGGAATTAATTCCAAACCCTTCATCCTTCCATTCCAGCTCCATTATTTATTTATCCCTTAGTGACCTCCTTGAAGCTTTTCCAGCCATCCCAAGGAGAGATAAATTCTGGGATGAAGGAAGGAAAATAAACTTCGGGAATATTTAGCAGCCACCTCTGAGGGCAATCCAGGGATGAGTGTCAACAATTCCTGACCTGGAAAACTTCACCTCTTCCAGAAAAAATTCCATCACTCCTTTCACCATATGAGGGCACAATCTCCCTATTTTTAGGATTCCAAGCGTATTCCACAATGGATATTCCCTGAAGTGCTTTTCCCTGTGGGAATTCATGGGATGGGGTGTGAGGAACCAGAGCAGGACTGAACTGACTCTGGGAAAAAAGAGTCCCTAAAAGCTGGGTGGATATTCCCATTATTTAAAGAACAGCACATTCTCATGGCTGGAATGCAGGGAATGTTGGGAAGAACGAGAGGAAATAACTATTCCCTCCAAATCTTGCTTCTAGAGCAGGTAAAATTCAGGATTCGATTGGATTTTAAAGGAAAAATGTCGGCACAGGTGATTGGCTTGTTCCCTTCGGATCCTTGAGGTGCTCCATAGGTTCCCCTTGGGGCATCCCTAAAACTGCCAAGTGAAGGTCATTCCATAAATCCTCATCCAGAGGAATTCCACGGATAAGCAGAGGTGTGAAGGCCCTTTTCCCCTCCCTCTGGAATCTCCAACTCATTCCTTTGTCCATCATTCCTTAATCCTCTCCTGATGTGTTTGTTGTTGTTGTTGTTGTTGTTGTTGTTTTTCCCCTAAGGATTTTCCAGTTCTCCCTTCTTCCCTGCAGGAATTCTTCATTCCCGATATTCCCAACATCTGGCATGGGTTTTTTTTTCCATGCTTATCTCCTTCCCATCATCCCTTCCACCCTCATTTCCACTCATCCCGTCCTCCACTTGGAATTTTAACACCATTCGGGAAGCAGGTTTGGGCAAAGACACCACATTAAATAAACCCATTCCACTTCATCCCAAAAATTCTCCAGGAATGCTGCAGGCACAGTTTTTCCACCATGGATTTGGAAGTGGACAGGGGAAAGATGCAGAAATGGGAATATTTTACAGGATTGAGAATTTGCTGCTGGAAATGAGAGCTATCCCTGAGGACAATTTTAGTTCCCATTCCCAAAAAGACCTTTTAATTCCCCCTCTCTTCCCTGTCGTTTTTTTTTTTTTTTTTTTAAATCCATCAAAATGAACCAAGGAATAAAAACATAAGGAATAAATCAAGGAAAAAAAAATCCTTCCCAGATTTTCCACCATGCCTGTGGAGTGAAGTCTAATTTTCTTTTCCTTTTATTCTTTGGGAACAGAATTAAATCAGAATCCATAATTTTTTTTTAGGGTAGTTGCTCATCCCCCTCTTCCTCCGGGATGGTTTGTGCACCTCCAGGAGCTCATCCCCCTTGCAAAAGTCAGAATTCTGGCCGTTTTTTGGTGGCACTCGGACGGTTGCACATGGAAAAGGTCAGGAGGGATGGGAGCAGTGAGTCAGGCAGGGAGGGGAAGGGAACTGGAGCTTTTCCAACTGAAATCCACGGATCCCACACGATTCCAGAGGCAAAATCAATCCCAGGTGCTCCATGTTGTTGTTGACATTCCTGATCCCAGAGGGATTTAATGCCATGTGGACGGAGCACATTCAGGTCAAAGTGACCCAAGTGCCCTGAAAAACCATGGAAGTGGGAATCTTTTCGGGATGAGTCAGAGGCCACAGCTTCCAGAAGCCGTGTGGTGAACCCGAAATATTCCACGGGAATGTTCCAGCTATTTTAAGGAATGCATCCATTCTGGAGAGGCTGGATCTGGTGCTAAATTGAAGATCCAGGCCCTCTCCTGGATTGGGAATGTCTGTTCCTTGCTGGGATGGGGTGGGAGTTGGGAATTGCTGTCCTGCATGGAGTTGAATATTCCAGCTCTGCCCAAGGAGATTCTCTGATGGATTTCCCTGCGCTCCCAAAGTTCGGCTTCTTTCTGATCCCGGCTCCTGCACTCAGAGAATCATGGAATGGGTTGGGAGGGACCTTAAAACTCATCCTGTTCCATCCAGGGACACCTCCCATTGTCCCAGCTGGATCCAACCTGGCCTTGGACATTCCCAGGGATCCAGGGGTGGCCACAGCAAAGCTGGCAATTCCAGCCCAGACAGCAATTCCCAAATCCCAAGATCCCACCACAAATCTCCCCTTTCCCAGTGGGAAGCCATTCCCTGTCTCCTGTCCCTCCATCCCTTGTTCCCAGTCCCTCTCCAGCTCTCTTGGAGCTCCTTCAGGCCCTGAGAAGGGGCTCTGAGGTTTCCCTGGATTTTTCCCTTCTCCAGAGGAACATTCCCAGCTCTCCCAGCCTGCCTCCAGAGCAGAGGGGCTCCAGAATCCTGAAATGGTTTGGGTGGGAAGGGACCTTAAATCCCATCCCATTCCACTATTTCCACCATCACAGATACCTCCCACTATCCCAGGTGGCTCCAATCCCCATCCATGTCCTTCCCCAATTCCAGTTTTCTTCTCCATGACCAGGTGTGTGCATGGAAAAGGGTTTGTTCCATTCCAGAGAGTTCCCATGCCCTCGGCTGGGTTTGTTCCACTGACTTTCACCTGAAATCCCAAAAAACTTCAAGCAGCCTCAACTCCCATTCTGGTGTAGAACTGAGGAACACGGAATCTTCTTCCCTCACGGCGAATGTGGATTTTCCTGGAAAGGCCACTCTGCCCTGCGATGGAATTCCCAGAGAAGGGAATGGCATCTACATCAGTTTCCCCATTCCCAGAAAAGCTGTGGATGTTCCATCCCTGTAAGTGTCCAAGGCCAGTTTGGACACTGGGGCTTGGATCCACCTGGGATAGGGAAAGGTGTCCCTGGAGTTGGATCTGGATGGAATTTAAGGACCCTTCCAACCCAAACCATTCCCTGATTCCAATTCCCCCTGGCCTTCCATGGCCTTTCCAGAAGGGAAACGGTTTTCCTCAGCTTTTTTCTCCTATCTAACAACATTTTGGGAATTCCATGACATCCCGAGTGGAATTCGATATCCAACTTCAGAACCTTATCCTGAACTTGTCAAGGAATTGGAAGTAGTGTCTGGAATTAGGGCTGAGAATACTGGAGTGCTCCATTCCTTTCCCATTTCCCAGGAAAACACAGATGTCTGTGGAGTGATGTCCTGTTACCCATCCTTGGATTAGGCTCTGGCACAGAAAATTAAGGAAAATCTGGCATTTTTATTCCTCAGGTCACGATCCAGGTGCTGATTTCTCCTGGACACAAGGAACAGGAGAAGGAATTTGCCATTCCCAAATCCTGGTGTCTTCCCAGCCTTGGAGCAGCTCTTTATCCTGCTTGGAAAGCTCTGAAATATGTCTGGAGAGAAGCCACTCCTATTTCCCAGATTATTGCTGTTCCCAGCGTGGCAAAGAATTCCATGGGTGGCCTCCGGAGCCCATGGAGCTCAGGGATCCATGGAGTCACCCAGGATCCATCTGGAGGTGGAGATGTGACCCTCAGGAACAGGATGTGACCAGGAATTGTGGCCAAGGTGTCTCCCAACTTTTCCCCCTCCACAGGATCTTGGGAAACAACACCTGGCACTTCCATAATTTCATTCCCTGAATTTGTTGCCACCTTTTCCCTTGCTTTAATTCCAAATAATTCAGTTTTCCTCCAGCTGGAATTGGGAACGGGTGGTGGACATTCATTCCTGCTTTTCTGGGCTTGGCTTTGCCATTAATTAGTGATGGAGCACTTAATTATTAATATTAATAAATTAATAATTTATAATTATCAACCAAATAGACAACAACAATCCAGATAAAATTCCAAGCTGGGGAAAGCGAGGAGGAAGAGATTTCAGGAAGAGAAGAGTCCCAAGATCTTCAGGAATAGCTGGAAAAATGGGCTTGAAATCAAGGGAAAAGGTCCTGGCAGATGTGGGGGGAGGAAATGGGGAAAATCCAAAGGGAAGAGTTTTACTGGGAAAAGCGTCTGGATAAAATTAGAGCTGAAAAGTCCTTGGGAGAGGGAAACAGTGGAAAAAAATTTTATGGGATTCACCAACAAATCCCACTCTGTTTTTTAGGAAAAAACCCCAAATCCAGGGGTTATTTTTATCCTCTCTCCCCAAATGAAAGGAGCAGAATTCCAACAAAAACCCAGAGAACAAGAAGCAGAGAAAGTCTTTCCTTTCTCCTCAACTCCTGTGGAAAAATCCCCCTGATCCCCACTTTATGAAGCCATAAAAAAACTTGGAAGTCTCTCCTGGCAGATGCTGGCAGGGCTGGTGTTGGAGGCTTGGATTTTTTGGGATGAGAGGGTTTGGAAAAGCACTCGGCTTTGGAATTGTTCTGAAAGGTCAGCAGGGTTGGAGAAGCAAAAACGCGGAGCCAGGACCTTTTCCAGCTGGATGGAGCCAGGGAGCTCCTGGTGGCATCTTGGAATGATGTCTCCCATGTAACAGAGAATTCGAGGATGTGGTTTTTTGGGAATGCCCAAACCATCCCTTCCTGGGTTTTTCATCCAAGGTGCCTGAATCCATAAAATTGCTCCATTCAGTTGGAATTCTGGGCCAAAATTCTGCTGGTTTCTCCTTAAATCCAAGCCTGGAGCTGAGCAGGAAGAGCCCAACCTTGTTTTTTCCCTCTCCAAAAGCTTTTGGTTTCCCCTTGAAGAGAGAAAATTCCCGATTTTGGTGCCTCATGGCAATTCCAAGGTGGAATTCCGTCATTTATTCCAAGTCTCCCATGGATCCCACAGTGCTTCTCCCTAAAAATTCCTTTGGAAATGAGAAGGAATCAAAGCAGAGCCCGAAAGTCACACTTGGGTAGAAACAATTCTGCTCCAGGACAGAAATTCCCAAATTCCAGCTATTCCCAACATTTCCTGAGGAGCCATCCCAGGGAAAGCTGAGGTAGAACTCAGGCAGCAGTGAAAGATGGGATCACCACCAAAAATTCCAAGGAAAATGTCCAAAATGGGTAAATCCATGACATTCCAGCCTTTTTCCATGCTTGGAGCTGCAGGTTTGCTTGTCCAAGGCATCAGGAATTGAAAAGCTCCTGTTTTTGGGGAAAAGTGGCTGGAAAGGGGGCTGGAAAAGTGGCTGGAATCCCTGGAATTGAGACACAGGTGACTGACCTGAGCCTGGTTCCGAATTCCAAGCAATTCCCAAATTCCTGGTTGTGTCTTGCATCCAAGGGAAGGAGCACAGGCACTTTCCCATGGGCCTTGAGGGAATTTTTAAGATGTTACTCCTAAGGAAAATTCCCTGTCAGAGCATTCTGGATTTGGAGACATTTCAAATTCCAGCTTTCCAGAGGGACAAGATTTCCAGAATAATTTTCCATGGATAAAATAATAAATTCACTGTCCCCCAAGCCTTGTTCTGGATGAAGAATCCAGGGAATTCCAACCTATGTATTCCACCCTTTGTTCCATATCTCTCAGTTTAGACAGCTGAAAGTTGGGATTTCAAGGGAAAAAATCCAGGAATCCCCAAGCTGGGACATTCCTACCTGTCTTACTTCCCCTGGAAAATCCATAAGGAAGCTGGAATCAGATCTGGATGTTGGAAGCTGGGCTCTTTTCTGGCATTTTTCATGGAAATTCTGGGAAAGCCCAACCCATCCCAGCCAGAGATGAGTCCTTGTTTTCTCTGTTTGGGAATTCAAAGCTTTTCCAGCTTCTCCTGGCTGGCCCAGAGCTCCCACTGTTGGTTTGGGTGGTGGGAATCCATTTGGATTTTGGGAAATAAGGAACAAAATTTGGGAAGAGATGCTGGAAGGAAGTGCCACCACCTCTGAAACGGGGACATAATTCTGGGATAATCAGGATTTTTCATAGGATCAAAGTGGGAATTAATATTAATTAAAACCCCCAAATTAGGGAGATATAACCCCAAACCACTTCCAGGCCGGGAGCTGCACCTGGATGAGGCTTTTCCCATTTTTCCTTACTCCAATGTGGAGCTCCTTGGATCCAGCAATTTTTTTTTTCCCAGTGATGGACTTTGGGTCCAATTTTTTGGGATGAGGGAAGAAGAGTTAAGCTTACTGGGATTTTTCCTCAGTTTTTGGATTTTTCCCCTTTCTCCCTTTTTTTTCCTCTAAACTTCACCCCCTCCACCCTTCCCCCCCCCTTTTCCATTGTTTTTCTCCTTTGTCTCCTCCTTTTTTCTTTTGTCTCATTTTTTCTCCTTTTTCTCCTTTTTTCCTCCTTTTATTTCTTCTTTTCCCCCCCTTTTTTCCTCTTTTTTATCTTGATTTTCTCCCTTTTGATATTGATTTTTTCTCCCTTTTCCCTACTTTTTTCCTTTTTTCCACCTTTTTTCTCTTTAATTTTCCTCTTTTTTTCTCCTTAATTTTAATCTTTTTTCTCCTTACTTTTCTCCTTTTTTCTCCTTAATTTTCCTCCTTTTTTTTTCTCTTTTTTTCTCATTTTTCTCCTTTCCCCCACTTTCTCCTTTTTTCCTCCTTTTCTGCTGCCTTTCTTTCTACCTTTTTTTCATTTCTCCTCCTTTTTCCCCTCCTGTTTTCCTTCCGCTTTCCCCTCCTCTTTCCCTCCTTTTTTCCTCATTTTTTTCTTATTTCTTTTCTATTTTTTTCTTCTTTTATTTCTCCTTCCATTTCTTATTTTATTTTTCCTTCTCCCCCTCCTTTTCTTTCTCCTTTTTAATTTTAAATTAAACTCTGCCCAATCCTAACAATTCAGGCCTTTCTGTTGTTCCCTGTTTTCCAAAATTCCATCTGCTATTCCCACAGAAGCCCAGCTGCCCTTGGCGAATTCAGAGGCTTTAGGAAGATTTCGTTGGATAAATCCATGGATCAGGTTTGTTCCCGCCCCCATGGATTTTGTCACGGACACCGGGAATTGTTTTATCCTGCAATGACTTCTCCCTGCCGAGGCCACTCCATGCCCTCTTTCCATGGATTTCCTGAGCCCCAGGGCACCTCTGGGTGGACAATCCCATCCCAACCTGGCCTTGGGCACTGCCAGGGATCCAGGGGCAGCCACAGCAAATCTGGCAATTCCAGCCCAGACAGCAATTCCCAAATCCCAACATCCCACCCAAATCTCCCCTTTCCCAGTGGGAAGCCATTCCCTGTGTCCTGTCCCTCCATCCCTTGTCCCCAGTCCCTCTCCAGCTCCCCTGGAACCTCTTTAGAGACTCTGAGTTTTTCCTGGATTTTTCCCTTCTCCAGCCTGAACATTCCCAGCATTCCCATCTTGGCTCCAGCCCTGGAGCACCTCCAGAACCTCCTCTGGATTTGCTCCAACCTCTCCATATCTTTCTTATATTCCCCCATCTCCACTCATGACCTCCATAAAAAAACCAGGAATTCCAATGTGGGATTCGCAGGTGCCACTGGCCGGGAATCTCCTCCAAAACAAACTCCATCACCAGGAGAACCCGGCTGGAAAACCACACAGCAATTCCAAGGCCACGATCCCAAATGCCAGGGGCTGGAGTGAGGTTAAGGAGCCTAAAAAACCCAAAAAAACCTGGAGGTAGGCCGGGAAGAGCCGGAGGGGAAGGGTCAGGGATAATTTGGGATGAGTCACATCAGGAATGATTCAGCAGTGCCCTGCTGCTGTTCTATGCCGGTATTTGTAAACAAATTAAAGCACCCTGGGACACACAGGGAATTTTTCCGCTCCGGAGCTGGGACAGGGATTAGTTGTCATCTTGTGGATTGAGGGATCTGTGTCCTTTCCAAAAAAAAAAAAANTCCTTACAAAAAAAAAAAAAAAAAAAAAAGAGAAATCCCATAAAATAATTCAGATAATAAATAAAGCAGGGCCTGTGATGAGCCAGGGGTGGTTTAATCCAGGGAAAAGGGAAAACAAAGGAAATGGGGATTTTGGGATTTGCTGGGCTTTGCCACACTTTTAGCCTGGTTTTTGTTCTGTTTGAGATGTCAGAATTCCTTCGGATCCACTGAAAACATGGAGATTTCATGCTGTGACATCACATTGGCATTCCTATATCCAAGGTCCTCAGAATTCCAGCATCCCAGCTCCTCAGCTTCCTTCCTGCTGTAGAAAGTGGGAAAATATCCCTGCAGAAGTCTTGGAGAACTCACTCGGAATTGTGTCCTTCCCAGAGGATTATCCCTGTGTCAGAGGGATCCCAAGGGATTGGATAATCTATTTTCAGAACTTGGAATTCCATCCTTGAATCCGTGGATCTTTCTCCACCTTTCTGTCAGATTTGTTCAGTTTCCCCCATGGAATCCACAACCTCAATCCTTAAAATGTCCTAAAAACTTGGGAATTTAACCCCTTGATTTCACAGGAAGGGATTAGTTTGTTGTTTACTTGGAACTGCAGGTTGCTCCCATTATTCCTGAGAGCTTTTCCATTGGCAGCCTCCACATTCTGCTCTGGAAAGGCCAAAGCTTGGAATTTTGGGATAATTTGGGTTGGAAAAGGTCTCCAAGTCCATCAAATCCATCCTTTGACCATGTCCGCAAATCCATATCCTGAAATTTCCACTTGGACGCTTCCAGGGATGGAGCTCCCAGGTTTGTTCCAGTGCTTGGCCAGTCCTTGAGTGAAGGAATTTTTCCTGGAGGAATTTTTCCCGTGGAAGGGAGCCACTTCCAATAGGATCACGAGAGGAGCTGAGGGCCTTGCAGGAAATCTGGGAATGCAGGACTAAAAATCCATGTTCTCTCTTCCTAACCTTAATCCTGAATTCCATTTCTGCTCCCCCTTGGACACAAAATCCAGCAGGACAAGAAATCCAGTCAAAGGTTAGATTTAATGGATCTGGAGATCCTTTCCAACCTGAATTATCCCAAAATTCCAAGCTTCGGCTTTTCCAGAGCAGAGTTTGGAGGCTGCCAATGGAAAAACTCTTGGGAACAAATAAATTCTCCAAATCCTTGTGATTCCTTGGACATGGGGATGATCCTGTGGGAGTGACACAATTCCAGGGGACCTCTCCGAGACTTTTCCAGGGATATTTTACTACAATTCCTACAGCAGGAAGGAAGCCGAGGAGCTGAGCTGAGCTACCCCTTGGAGAGGCCAGGCTGGATGGAAGTTGTCCCATGGAGCCGGAATTAAACCTGGAAATAACCCCAAAAAACCTCTGTGGATTTCCAGCATTCCCAAAATCCAACCTCTGGCTCGGGACGGGGGGTGGAATTCCTCAGGAGCAGCTGCTGCATCCGGAGGAAAAGCAGGAAAACAAAGCAATCCGTGTGGATAAACAGGGCCTGTTATTCCATGGATTGGAGGATTTTTGTGGAGATGGCGTCGGATTTCAGGCTTCCCGCTCCTAAAAAATGCTCTGGGATCCTGGAGCTCCGAGCCTGCGAGGCCAGGAATTGGGAATATGTGAAAAATGGAATAATTCCCTGCAGGATCCCAACTTCCAGGGAGAGGATGGTGCCCAGGGAGAGAGCAAACCCCAGGGAAACACGGATGGGAATTCCTGGTGGGAAGAATTCCAAGGAGGGAGAGGAGGGAGTTTGTTCCCGGTGAGATTCCGGGACACCTGTGCTGGGTTGCGGGGTGGAGAAGGGAGGGTTGGGAGGTGTTAAATAGGGCTGGGAACTCACAATGGGATGGGAATTCCCACCTGGATGCTGCTCCAGGTGCCAGGGATCTGCTGTTCTGAGTTATCCCAATAGGAGATGGAGCTGCTGGAGAAATCCAGAGGAGGCCCTGGAGCTTCTCCCAGGATTCTGGAGCCCCTCTGCTCTGGAGTTAGGCTGGGAGAGCTCGGAATGTTCACCTCGAGAAAGGAAAATTCCAGGGAATCCTCAGAGTCCCTAAAAAGGGCTCCAGGAGAGCTGGAGAGAGACTAGGGAGAGGGGATGGAGGGACAGGAGACAGGGAATGGCTTCCCACTGGGAAAGGGCAGATTGGGGGTGGCATCTTGGGATTTGGGAATTCCTGTCTGGGCTGGAATTGCCAGGTTTGCTGTGGCTGCCCCTGGATCCCTGGAATGGGCCTGTTCCTGCATCCCATGGATTTTCTGGGAGCTGGGATAACCTGGTAGGATCCAGAGATCCCTGGAGCGGGGCTGCTGCTCCTGCCCCGGGATTCTCCCCCTCTGTGGGAATTTTTGGGGCTACAATTCCCCACTTTTTATTCCACTGGGATTTGCCTCCCTCAGCCTCAATCCCGACTTTCCCCCCACTCCCAAATCCTCCTTTCCATCCCCAGCCCAATCCCTTCTCCCCCTGCCCCGGTTTGAGCAGAGCGTGTTTTCCTTCTGGAATCCGCAGCCTAATCCAGAACAAACAAAACATTCCCACAAAACCTCCAACTCTGTGAACTCCTGCCCTGGCCTTGACCACGCTGCCTCCTCCCCTCTCTTCCCAACCCCCATCCCAATCCCGCTTTTCACCGGCTCGCTGAGGTTTCCAGGAAATTTTTTCTCCCTGACGAAGGCTCTTGCAAAAACTCTGTAATTTTTGGGCTGGGATTGGATGGATTCACATGGATTCACTAACGGTGGGGTTGGAGCTGCAATTGCATGTGCCAGAGGTGGAGAAAATCCCTGGAAAAGCGGGAGCTCCTCATTCCTTTGGATTTTAGGGGAGAAGCTCTGTTACAGGGAACAGCTGGGTTGGGATTGGGAGAATGGGAAAAAAATTGGGATGAGGCTGTTGGAACAAATCCCAGGATTCCAGCAGCTCCCAGGTCAATGCTTGTCCCTTTTCCAGCATTCCTGAGGAATCCCTGGGCTGTTCCTTGTTAGGTTTTTTTGATAAGGACCCCCCATGTCCACTCCCAAATTCAATCCCAAAATTGCTGGGACTGGGGAGGGAGTGGGGGATGTTCCCTTTCCCACTGGAATTATCATTCCTGGGTGTCTCAGCTCTGCCAGGACAATTTGGAAAGGGCTCCTCCAGCTGTCTCCAGGGAAAAAATTAGATGGTGAGGATGAGGAGAATCCCCTGCATCCCGAATGTGTGTCCTGGGAATCGTGGAATGGTTTGGGTAGGAAGGGACTTGGGAATTCATCCCATTCCATCCCAGCTCCGTGGGCAGGGACACCTCCCACTGTCCCAGGTGAATCCAACCTGGCCTTTCACATTCCCAGGGATCCAGGGGCAGACACAGCAAAGCTGGCAATTCCAGCCCAGCCAGGAATCCCCAAATCCCAAGATCCCACCCCAATCTCTCCTTTCCCAGTGGGAAGCCATTCCCTGTGTCCTGTCCCTCCATCCCTTGTCCCCAGTCCCTCTCCAGCTCTCCTGGAGCCCCTTTAGGAGCTCTGAGGATTCCCTGGAATTTCACCTTCTCCAGGGGAACATTCCCAGCTCTCCCAGCCTGACTCTAGAGGTGCTCCAGAATCCTGGAGCATCTTCCTTCCTACACAGAAAGCTGAGGATGAAGTGGGAACAGCTCCTGTGGGATCCAGGGGTTGATATTTCCCTCAAATCCCAGCCAGATCCACAGCAACTCCTGAACTGTGGAATCTCTTTGAAAGTGACATTTGAATAATTGATAATTTTCCCTCCTTTCTTCCCTCCCTCCTTCCATTTTTTCCTCCTTCCCATCCCTCACTTTGTCTCTCCACAGGGAAATGTTTTAGTTCCAGGATTTTCCAGGGAAATATTTCACTTGCAGGATTTCCAGGATTTTTTTTTTTCCCTGATTTTTCCTTGGTGACATTCCCAGCTGTTCCCACCAGAATTGCTCCACCACAACCATTGGGAGAACTGGGAGAGGCTCCGATGTAGTTTTTTCAGTTTTCCCATGGGATTTGTGGCACAGGGAATGTGGGGTGTGGGAAGAGGGGCAGGATCAGCTCATCCCAGCCAGGATTATAATGGATAGGATGAAATAATTCCCTGAATTCCCTTAAAATCAGCATTTTCCATCACCTCAGAATCTCCATTCCTTGGGAATGATTGACCCCTTTTTCCATGATTTCAGGGGGGAAAACTGTAGTTCATTCCCAAACTCCATCTTTGGCCTCCTTTTCCCTTTATACGGGGAGATCCCAAAATTACCCTCAGGGAATTCCAACACCTCACAAAACAATTCCCCAAACCCCAGAGTTTTCCCCCTGGGAATTTGTGGGATACCTACCTGCCACGGGATTTCTCCAATCCCAAATCCTGGGAACACAATAAATTATCCACCCCTAATTAAAACCCCTAAATAAAATGTTAAAGGAGGAACTTGCCACCATCGAATCCATAAATCCATTAAAAAACAAGGAAAAACACATCTGGGTTCTCATGGAAAACAGATCTCATTTAGCTTGATGTTTTTGTGGGTCACAAATCCTGTTTTTCAAGGAATAACGAATTCCAGGGAATGTTTGGTGCCTGCCCTGAGTGTCACCCTCATTCCAGGGACTTGGATTTTTGGGAGGGTGAGCAACGCTTTTTTTCCTGCTCCGTTTTCTCCCAGATGATCCTGCTCCTGTAATTCCCAAATCCCAAACCCCAAANTCTTCCCCCTCTTTATCGGGATTTGTAATGAAAGGGTTTAATTGAAATTCAGGGCAAATAGAGGGAATAAATTCTTCCCTGGGAAGGTGAGGGGCTGGGATGGAATTCCCAGAGAAGCTGTGGCTGCTCCTGGATCCTTGGAAGCGTCCAAGGCCAGGCTGGATAAACCTGGTATAATGGGAGGGAACCGGAACCAGGTCCTTTCCCACCAAATCAGTTTGGAATTCTGGGATTCCCAAAGCACAGAGGGACTGAGGGGACAAGAGAGTGAAATTTGGGATAAATACATCAAATGGCATCATTTTCCCACAGGGAATCTGACGGGGAATAAATATGGATGGAGAAGAGCTTTGGAATTTTTTGAAGGAACAAGAAGTGGTGCTCCCTATAAAAGAGAGGATTTGGGAATGTTGTCTGGAAATCTCAGCCTCTCCCTTTCCTTCTGATGCTGGAGAGAGATTTTCCAGAGGTTTTAAGGAGCTCCCAGATCTATGGAAAACCTCCCTAAGGAAAATCCTAATGGCACAATTCCCTTTCCAAATTCATCGGGATGTGCAAGGAAAATATTCCTGGAAATGCTCTGGCTGTGGGAATTCCATGGAGGAGAAACCTGGGAGAGCCCATGGTATCCCCTAATGGTTTGGCTTGGAATTGACCTCAAGGACCACCTAATTTCAAGCCCTCCATGGACAGGGACAATTTTCCCATGGGAACAAACTTTTCCAGGCGTCTTTATCCCATCCTGCTGAATCCAGGGAAAACCAGGCTCTGGGAGCATCCAGGGAAATCCCTTCTGAGAGATTCCCTGCTCCAGGATTTCTCTTTGGAAAACCCTATACAACAAGGAGGCTGCACCAAGTCTGGCTGGAAGTGGCATTTCCAGGAGGGAATGTTCTCCACCTGGATCCAGGTGATCCCGCAAGAGGGGGATCTTGCCAGGCTCCAGCAGCCTTGGATCATCTGGATGGGAATTCACCCAGAGCATCCAGAGCCTGGAGCTTGAAGGGGTCTTCTTGGGAAGAGCTGCATGGATAAAACCTGGAAAAAGATGGGAAAATAAGGAAAAGGGAATAAAAAATAAGGGACATCCATTAGATCTTCCAAAATTCCCAATTCCAGCTGATGTCCAAGAAAAAAAGTGGGATTTTCAGCTCATTTCAATCCCAAAGTTCGGTGTTGAAGGGGCCCCCATCCCAAATTCTATCCATTCCCTTTCCCTTGGGTTATTCCCAACCTCAGAACCAGGGAATCCAATATCCCTCAGCAGCTGCTGCACGGAATTGGTTCCTTGGGAAAGCTCCAAGCCAAGGGATTTTTGGGAATGACAGAATTTCTGTCACCACTCTCCGGATGAGGATGTGAGGGATGGTGAGTGTTGTTCCCAGGAATAGCTGCGCAGAGCTGGAAACCCTTTGGAATGTCCTGGGATTGGGGAATTCTCTTCCCTGTCATCCCAGTGGGAATGGGATGTGGCATTCCCACCTCTTGCTCATCCCTGTTTTTCCTTAGGCCACGCTGGAGGTTTTTTTCAGGATTTGGGATTTGAGTTCCATCCCAAGTCTCCTCTACCAGCCACAAACCCAAGGTTCCTGTGGAACCCATTTATCCAACCAGGATTCCAGCTGGGAATGCTGCTCTCCCTAAGAAATCTCCAGATTTATCCCTGAAGGGAAAAAGATTCAGGGAAGCCCCAGAAGCCCAGATTCCTGCTGGAACCACGGCAATGCTGGAGCTGCTTCCAGGAATTTCTCACCCATTTAAGGAGGGAATTGAAGGAGGGAAGTAGGAAAAGGGAATCTTCCCTCCATCCCAGTATTTCCCACATGAATCCCAACCTCCCTCCCAGACCCCATTCCCACTGGGAAGCCTCCCAGCCTCTCCCTGCCAGGGATTCTTCAGATCTTTGCCCTTCCCAAAATCACAACCAGATGGGCCCAGAGCAGCTCTGACTCAGTCTCCAACATCACCATCCCAAAAATCCGGCTCCCAGCAGGAATTCTCTCCCCACCAGGGACCTCATTCTGCATCCATCAGGAGATGACTCAGTGCCTGATGATCCATAGGCTGAGCTAAGCATGGATCCAGGCAGGATGAGGCCAGAGGGCATCCAGAAGACTTTTATTTATTTTTTT
Source organism: Chaetops frenatus (assembly GCA_013400775.1). Classification (NCBI taxonomy): domain Eukaryota; kingdom Metazoa; phylum Chordata; class Aves; order Passeriformes; family Picathartidae; genus Chaetops; species Chaetops frenatus. The sequence goes on from VZTR01010954.1 coordinate 37,536, forward strand.
TTTAAATGGAAATTCATCCATTTTTTCTCTGAAATCCACGTTCTTGGAAAAGTGGGAGTGTTCCCCAGGAGCAGCCGGATTTGTCATCCTGAGGGTTTGTTGCTTTTTGCATGAATTATTTTTAGTATTTTAGATTTTCCCTTCATTTTCTTTTCCTTGTTTTTACCATTTTCTCCTCAGATGTGTTTTCCATGAAATAAAGCTTGGGAAAATCCTTCCTGCTTCTAAAAACCTGAGATGAAACTCCAGCTCCTCAACTTTGACAGCTCAGGGAACACATTCCAGCTCCAGGGCCTTTTCCCAGCAAAGCCCAGACTTATTCGCAGAAATCTGATGGTCCGAGTCCACAATCCAGACATAAAATCAGGGCATTGTAGAATTGGTTAGATTGGAAAAGACCCTAAAAATTATGGAGTCTAACATCCTTCCCTTCCCTTCCCTTCCCTTCCCTTCCCTTGCCTTCCCTTCCCTTCCCCCATCTAAAATCAGGACTTCTGAGCTACCAATGTTCATACAGCTAGACAAAACACTTTATCCAAAGTATTCACATAAACAGAACAGAAGGCATAATTATCATTCAAAGCAGTATATTAGTCTTATTTTGCAAATGTAGACCTGAAGTATGTAGAGAGCTGAAGGGCTTGTTTTTAATACCACTGTTAATGCTTTGCATTTATGCAGGTTCATCTGGGGCCAGGTCTGGTTTTGCATAAGCTGAATAATTATTTCAGCATCTCATTAACACACAATCAGCCCTGCTTACACTGAGTTGCTGTT
>VZTR01010958.1:1445-15279 GCA_013400775.1 Chaetops frenatus
GAAACCAACAAAAAACCCTACTGCTTTCCAAAAGGTAATTTAACTTGACTGCTTTTGTCACTGATAATTGGGACAAAAGAATCAGAATTCCTATGAACCATATGAGAAGAGAGAAGGTTGCTTTAGCTGGATTGCTTTCATCCTTCCAGTTCCTAGTAGGCTTCACGGTTTGGGACAAAGGAGAATACTACTCTTAAAAAAACAGTACAAACAATTTTCTCATTTAAAAAAGTAAGAGCTATTTAACATGAGTCCTCTAAAAGCATCTAAACTTGAGAAAATCCTAACACTCCCACTTATTTCAGTTCTACCAATAAGGCTCAAACCAAGATATTGCATACAAATTATTTTAAAATATCAGAACACATCCAGCACAATAATACCCTAAAGTTTGGTCTTTTTAGAATTTGTCATTTGGTGATGTATGATCAGGATGCAGATTTTGTAATCACTCACATTTTCTACTTACTACAAGATTTAAAAGAACAGATCTCATGCTTTATGCAGTAAACAGTATTTGAAGTGGTATTCTATGCAACTACCACAAGTGTTCCCTCACAAAGTTCTATAGCAAATGGCTTCCTGTGCTTATTACATGACCTAAACAGGTAATCAAGGAGATTGCATGGGGATAGAATCAGCATTACTGAGCCACAACAGGTAATAAAGCAGAAAGTCATTACACTGATTGTCTGCCAATACAATCTCTTTTTATCAGGCAAGTATAGACAGGAACAGATCAGTTTTCTGTTTTTTTTTTATTCTTATTTCCTGAAGGGAAGGGGCTTTTCAATCAAAACTGTGTACAGAAAAATTGTTAAGGCCTATAGAACTTCACAGATGCACTGAAGATTACTCAGCAAAGACAATGGAAACATTGACCAAAGAGTCCTGACGAACCTACAAAGGAAAAAAAAAAATCCAAAGCTACTTCATCAAGGCTTTTCTTACTTGGAAAAACCAAATAAGATATGGTTACGGTTTTTATTAATATGAACAAATCCATGAAACAGTGAGCAGACATGACTGTTGTAGCTGCACAAATTTTTGTCTACAAAAGTGGTTTATAATAGACAGTTTATGTCAAATGAGTATTGCAATCCACTAAAAAAATTCAAACTACTCACTACTTCAAATTTATTGCATGCTGCAGACATGATATATATATTTACTTCTCATTGCTCTAACTACTATAACCAAGTTACATTTTTATAGTGCTTGAAATCACAGAACACTAAAGTCCATGGAACACAGGCATACCTTTTAGGCATATTTCAAATATTACTGTCCTGCAGGTGATAAAAGGCAGCAATCATCCTTTAACAGATGGCAAACCAAAAACATCAGGTGGCTTTTTTCAAGTCATAGTCACCAAATTATCCTCATTTACAACATATCAAATCAGATTGACTTTACTAGATTAAAGCAAATCATCTTACCATACCTGGGCTAGCTATAACTATTCATTTTACCTCTATTAAATTCACAAACAGTAGAATTGAACTGGCCATAAAATAGATCCAGTAAAAACTTAGTATAGATAAAACAGCCATTAGAAATTGAAAATCAAAAGAAGGACATGACTTCATCCTTTGCTTTGGCTAATTGGGTAGTTTTTTTGGGAAAGAAATGTTAAACCAGTAGTTTTGCATGCATGACTTCTGGTGCCTTCAAACACAGAATGTGTACCCACTTAAGTTGGGGGTAATGTGACCCACATTGAACAAAAACAAATTCTTGGCTGTCACAGCTACAATATTCAACCAAAACATTCATTCAACAGCACAAAAATGTAACGACAATACTGCTGGTTTTTTGTAAATAGCATGAGTTCACCATGATCTATCAGGTAACTTGGAAGTTTCCAGATGACAGTTTGAAGAAATAATCAAGATAAAACAGGTCATACCCAAACATTTGCCTGCAAGCTCCATCCACACTTGAGACTTTTGTTCTCTGCTCCCCACATGAAAAATCAACGGAAAATAATATTAAATATCATAGCTGACTATGAACACACTTACGCATAAAGCTGAGCACATATCCTTGCAGACTGTCAACAAGAAGTTGACGTTTCTTCAACATTGTGACTCATTTATATTTCCATAAACACAATGTCATTAAACTGAGAGCAAATAGAATAGACTGTTCTCCTTTTAAGTTCTTCATGTTATTCCTGCTCATGCTCTGTGCCTCTCACTGGCACATATATTTATAAGAAACAGGACTCTGAAGAGCACCCAAACCATGACATGTCTGCTGTCACAAGGACTTGGTAACTTCTCCAAAGGTACTCCAGAGCTCCACCCAAGTGTAAAGCACAAAACATCAAGCTGAGCAATCAAACTGAAGTAATTCAGCCTCCTCTGGATTTGAATCCTGTATCTCCACCCAAAAAACCAACAACAACTTCTACTATGAACTCTTCCACCTAACACTCCTTCACTCCCACCAGCTCCCATGTCATCCTTGTCTATTCCACCAACCCATAATCACACCCTGAACTGCAGCACCAGCTGCCTGCCACAGTTAATTAGAAAATACAGATGTGCTGAATCATAATCATGGATGTGAGTAGCCAGCAGCAAATACAGCCAACAGCTAAGATCTCTGCTAAAACTACCGGGAGTATTTAATTTCCCTGAAATTTGCACCAGTTCACAAGGTGACCAAAAAACAAACAAGGCATGGAGGGGAAATGACTCAAATGGCTGAATTGTGTAAACCTCACTTCCTGAATCATTGGTAGATGAGACTGAAGAAAGAAGAAATTCCAACAGAACTCAATGAAGAGTTTTAGATTTGTTTTAGAAGTAACAAAACATTTCACCAGGAAAACTAGTCTCTGACAAATTCATCTTAAGGAAGCTTGATCATAATCAAAACAAAGAAAAAGCCCTAGAAGTCAAAATGCACAACCAAGTATTTTTCTTCCATTTAGTATTTCTGCCTATTTACTGAACTGGTCTTTATGAGCTGCAACCCAACCACAAGGACTTAATGAAAAGACTCTCAGAAAAGCCACACATAACCTACATATAAAAAAATTGCATTATGCTGTATCCATGCAGGTAAAATCAACACAACCGAAAACAAGAAGCAACTAAGCTAAGTTCTACCTCATCCATCTTTTGGCCAAATATAATTTATAGTTCTTAATAAGGCAGATGCTATTAAAAGAAAAAAACAAGGAGGGAGAGCCTGTCATTGTATGAAAAGTTCCATTTCAGGAAGCCAGGACTCAATTCCCAGCACAAACTCAACACTAGATCAGCTTCTCAAATGTAGTTTATAGCATTATGACTAAGGGGTAGTTGAATTGATTTTCAATTCAAGTGAGCAATCAAGTTAACCTCAACCTCCCAGCAAACAAGTATATTCTAGTAAAGTAGGAGAAACATATCTGAAGGTTTCTGTGGTTAACAGAAAGCCCAGTTGCTAATGCCAAAAAAAATAACAGCTGTAGAAGTAACATTCCCTCCAAAGATTCTGCAAAAATCACATTTTTCATGATAAGAGTGTCCTTTCCCACATGATGAGAGCCCAGCTACAATATATTTATATAAAACACTTCCAGACATAATACTGTAAAAATGGTGTAATAATATGTATTTATGAATATATGTATGTAATAATACAAATTTAGGTAAAGCAGAAACAATACGTTGACTCTGGAGTTCTCACAGTCTAACCACCTCTATCCCAGACGGGTCACAGCTCAGCAGAAGGACAACACACGAGTCTGATTTCTCAGGAACTGCAGTGGCCTCAGCAGCATCACCAATGAGGCCACAGATGTGTCACCCCCTAACTCCAATGCAATGGCCCTGCCCAATGCTGCACTGGGACTCAGCAAACATACAATTTTACAAGGATGAAAACCAAACCACACAAAATATTAGTGCTTTCTACAAGTTCAATGCAATTGTGGGAATGCAGGTGTGGCTGTGGAACAAACAAACTAAGTGAAAGCTAACAAATCAAAATTATTTACTTGCAAAATACATCCAAAACTATCTTTTTGATACAACCTCTTAGTGAATAAAAAATCTAGTAAAAACTTCTTTCTCCCATATCTGATCTCTTAGGAAGAAGAGCATTGGCAGGGAATAGGAACTTCTGAAGTAAATTGGACCTTTAATTGAAGTGTGACGATCACACTGAAAAATTGTAGGTATTTCTATGTAAAATTATATAGACAGAATAAATTCTCCTGAATTTTATAATGGCTAGACAGAGTATGAAAACCCTTCGAAGGCCAGGCTATTCAAAATACTAAGGTTCAGAAAAATCAAAAAGTATTAGTGGGCTTTCCAATATATTATTACTATTCCTGTTATTTACCCAAGGGTTTTACTTCTCTTGAGAAAATAAAAGTCAGACAGTGGCTGAATCACTTAACATCTCCCATGCTGGAAGGTTAAACCTCTGCTCAGAACCAAGGTATTCACATTGAAAAAGAAAACAAAAGAAGTCAGCTAGGAAAAGGACTTGGATTATCAGTAAATACCTCTGCAGAATTAGCTGAACATTTCAGAAAAACATCCTCTGGAAAATCGATTTTTTAAACAGAAAAATAAAGTAGTCAAAGAGACTGAGATTAATATAACCTATTCTTCAGGCAATCTACAATCACAGATCCTACCTTTAAAATAATTGCTGTCTATTGAAAAGCTTCCTACGTTGCCTGATACAATCTAAATAAACTCTGGAATGTTATCTTTACTTATAAATCATCAAGTGATCAAAATTGGGGTTTTTTTTATTATTTGACAGCAATTAAGTCTTAAGAGATTGTCCATGAATGTACAAGAGCTTTATAAATGAACAATACATTAAGTGTAAATGTTTTAAAGTAGTGTTCTGGGAAGGATTTACTGACATTCTGGTTCAGAGTGGGAAAATAATTGAGTGTGTTAATTATTGAGAAAACACAGTAAAGCACCACTGCTTTCATATCTACTTCTATAAATATAGAAATATTTTTTCAATGGTGTATTTTTTTCCTGAAACTAGTATAATATCTACTAAAATCTAAGAGAGTTTCTTGAAAGAACAGAACTGTAATGTTGCCTACCACATAATGAATAAAAATACCCCAATGCAAAACAGTATTTTTGACCTTTACCTGTCTTTTGAGATTGATAAAAACACTACAAATATTACATCACTGTGTTCTTGGTAAGGATTGGCAACTTGCCTTTTTTAGGTAAATGTATTATTTTATTAAAGTTAGGAGAAATTATAGAAGAATATAAACATACATCATTCACCACCTAAATACTTCTCTCCTTACCCATAGTACAAACTCTAGAAATATCCCAACACACACCAACCTACCATGAAAAAAAAATAAAATTCCTACCAACACCAAAAACCTTGATATGGAATTGAATCACATTAAAGACTCCATGTTAATTTATGGTACATTTCAGTGTTGGAAATATATGCAGACTTTGGGATTCTGGTGCCTTTTTTGATGGGGTTGCTTGGTTCATAAATGCATGGTAATGACTCAGAATAATTGATATGTACTCTCAAATAAGGCTGGTAGAGGCTTATTTCCCTATTTTTTCCTCTTAGGCTGGATTAAAAGACATACTTATACACCAGCACTCATTTCTCAACACTATCTGAAGTTATTTGTTTGCTTACACAATACCTACAGCCAAGTTACAAGGAAGTCAGTATTTGAATTTGGCATTTGTATCTGATTGCTTCTGCATAAGCTGACATCACACACAGTGATTATACACGAGCAAATGCCTTCTTTAAATTCCAAGTTATGACATCAACCACCAAAAATTGTATCCTAAAATTGAAACACAGAAACCCCATTGGAATGGACAGAGCAACACAGAATTCAGAATGCTACCTGATGGTTTATTTCACATCAATGTATTCCATTAGGAATCTTGGCAAAAAAACAAAGAAACAACACAAACATGGACAAAACCCTCAAGATATATTCTGAAAGTCTAGTCTGAAAATTAAAGTTGGAACTGTTCTGAAAAGTTCTAAAGCATTTTTCTTCACTGTTGCCTAAAGATATCTCCTACTACAAACAACTTTGTTTTGAAACAAGAGGCAGGAATTCTTGCTCTTGCCTGGATTTATTTTTTTTTTTTTTGCTGTATCTACAGCATGTATACAAAACTTACTCCTCCTATTCATATAAACAGCTATTTCATAAAGTGCATCATCAGCACTGTATCATTCCTGTGCATTCCTCTGGGATTACACAAACGTGGAAAGTCTGTTTCACTGCTTTTGTTGACAGTACCACTCCATGCAAAAGTAAACAAACATAGAACTGATTGTTTCTGTGTCATTCCTGCAGTAAGCTTTGCAGGAGATCTCCTTACATTAATCCCTTAAAAGCTGCTTAAGGAAAAAAAAACCACAAACCAAAACACCACACTCCCTCACCTTGAGTTGTTTTAGACAAACACAAATACAAACTCTAACTCTGTGGACTTTCCTATGAACAGCCTGATTGTCATCCATTGAATCTCTAGCTATGATAAGAAAATTTCAGCCCAACACTCTAAGTCAGGTCCTTTACAACACAGAGCTGATGCCTATTTTGAGCCTCACAAGGACTTTTTAAATGGCTACTCTGATGCTCAGCAGCAAGGTGGAAATGTAGCAGAACCAGAATGTCATCTCAGCCTCCCACCTTTACAACTCCTCTCCAGCTACAAGTGCCTGATAACAGTTCCAACTACCACATTTTCATCTCTGTGTGATACAGCCTACAGGACTTAAAAGTAAGAGGAAGTTGCGTACTTTTTCATCAAAAAAGGATTTTTATCAAAATGGTTTTACTTCAAGAACAGTTTCAAAACACTTCCTATCTTACTAAGTTTCAAAGCACTCAACTAGGATTTTTTTCATTTTGCTAAAATTTGACTTTTCTATTTTTCTGTTTGAATATTGACGTATTTCCATCTATAATGGTTTGATTTTTTCAAAATCAAACGGGAGTGATTCAACATTGGTTAGGCAAATGCACCCAAAACTAAATTATTGGGATATTATTTCTGTGGTACACAAAATTTTTGCCCTGAACTTGAATGACAATTAAAAAGCTGGATTTTCCTATTGAACAGATATTGTTCAACTCATTTTGCCAGAAACAACCAAGGAGAAACAGTGAAGTCCTTCTCTGCCCTCTTAAACCTACTTCCTATCATTCATTCCTGTCACCTAAATACTATTTTTGACTCTGTTCTCTAGGTTCTCTGAGCCTCCGAAGAGCACCCACGTTTTACAAACTGCTTTTTCATCTGTGGCCATGCTCTTCTGAGCTCCCTGCAGCTGGAGGGCCACATCAAAACCTTTTGTGTCGCCATCCTTGGTTAAGTACTTAAGGCAACAATTTTGCCATCTTGCACAAGTTACATAAAATCATTTTGGCTACAGTTGAAAGATTCCATGGTAAAGGGCTCTAGAGAGTGAAACATCCTATGTACTTGACCTAAAGAAGAAAAAAAAAAAAAAGGCAAAAAAAATCCGACAACAACAAAAAGAAACCCAAACAAAAACCATGAAAACAGACAAGCAAAAAAACTAAATAAAACAAGCCAAAGCCACCAACAAATAAAACACCACAAGATAAAACAGAGTACATTAAAGCTATAGCATGCAAGTTGACACTTCCACGTGTAAACACACCATTTTATTTACAGGTATTATACCAGGCAGCAACAAGCACTTATCCTGCTCTTCCTTTGGAGAGCACGAAAAACACCGATTTATGTTAAAGTGCGCCAAAGAAACGTACACACAGCAATAAACCCTAAATAATATATGCTCCAGGATTTCCCTCAGCTCCTGGAGGAAACCATGGTTCAGTTGTCACAGCTACATAGAGGAGCAGCTCTGTTCAAGGTAAGAGCAGGAGCGGGCTCAAGGAGTAAACGCGTCCCTCCGCACGGGAACAGCAGCGCTGTCACACACACTGACAGGCAGCCCAGGGGTAATGCAGAGCCACACTCTCCCAGCCTGCAGCATGGCCTGGCTCCCTTCCCTGCTCCACCTGAAATGACCCTGTGCAAGCTGCCAGTCAGCCCTGCCCAAGGAGCTATCCCAGGGCAGGGAACCCTCAGGTCCAGCCAGGATGGATAACAGCAGCCCAGCTTCGCACAACCCCGAGATGAAACACGCACTGGATTTCCCAGCAGAGTGCCAGGAAAGGCCTTGAGTTTCCCCAAAGGTACACAAACCATAGGATGTCTTCAGGTCTTTGTGACCTAAATTTTGAGATCCTGTGATTATTTTGAGAATGCTTCTGTGACTCTTGGGGGTTCAGAACCTCAGTGCATGAAGATGGCAGCGCTGAACCCACCAGCAGATCTCATTGCAGAAGCCTTCCCAGCCAGAAGACCCATTTGCAATACTTAATCTTACCATAATCAACAGTGCACTCTTGAATCACACTGAGGGGTCTTGATTTGTTTCATGTACATTTGCATTTGATGTAATATATTTTTTATAGTAAGTCCAGAATGAACCACCAGATCTGTCCACTCTGAACTCCTGCAGATGACAGGGCATTGTTTCACATCAAAACGTCAATCCAAGCCAAAATGATGGAAGGAACAAAAAAAACCAAAAAACAAGTACTTGGCCAATTATACCTTTATCACAGCCTGATCATAGAGCAGAACAAGGCTCCATCATGCATCTCTCCCCTCAATATGAGAGCTCAGTGACTACATGGCAGCCCATCCATCTTTTTTCTTGCTCACTCTGATTCCTTCTCTTTTCCCACCCTACTTTTGACTTACCTCAAGGTCAAAAATCCTTTTAACTGGCTTTTAACTTGCTTTTGCTGATGCTATGTAACCTGCTACCCACCATTTTCATTTTCTGCCTGTGCAGTGGACAGGAAACATGATACTTTACCCTTAAGTAATTAAGAGCTAGATTCACCCTGGGGTGCCAGGCAAAAAAAGGCCTTCCCAAGGCTGAACAGCTCTGAGTGGTAGCACTCAACAGCCCTGGCTCTACAAGTCTGTGTCTTGCAGGTTTGAGCTCTGAAAAGCAAGCCTAGCACTCACAATTCAACAGGAGAAAAACCTTTACACCTTCTCACCTGTGCTTAAAAACACCATCTGCTGTCTGGTCTCAGCATGCATTGCCTCTTTTCATGCCTCCTTCACAGCACTGACAGCACAGAAATGCACACAGCTGCCATTTTCTGTATGGGGGATTTTCTTTCCTGGTATTATGAGCTCATCTCTAGTAATAAATTGGTATTTATAGGCATTAAATGAAGAAAGGGCATATCCTGTCCAAGAGAGGAGCTTGCTGTTAGCTGATACTTAGCCTGACACTTAATTTGCCCTGGTCTCAAAATTGGGAAATTTTTTGGTAAGTGTTTATAAATTATTTAAGACACTCAGCAGCTCCCTCCCCCCCAAAAAAGGAAACATGGTTTTATTATTGAAAAAAAGGGATGTTGATAAGTGACCATCATATTCAAAATTAAAACAGATCTGATAATGGAAGCATAGTATTGCTTAACAAATCTCATTTCTCTGGTCTGAAACAACTGCATCAAAAAGGCAATGAGTACAAACAAACAGCTGCAACTAAACATGACTTCTACTTGTGCTATTTACTTAATATTGTATTCATGGGGAGAGGGAAAAGATCTATTTGAGAACATTGCTTTCCAGATAAAAACTAATAAAGGTGGTTAGAAAGGCAAGGAACTGACCTGCCCTTGGTGTTTGTTGCCCAAAAACCATCACAGCAAACCCTTGCAAAGGAGGAATGTACAAGAGCTGGCTTGGAAAAGGCTGGTTTAGGTTATCAGACTGGAGCCACACACTCACTGGAGCTCAAAGCAAGCCTCAGTCTGCTTCTGATGGCCTGAACACTTCATGGAGGGTAAATGGAATCACCATCTGTACTAACACACACATGTTAACAGATACCAAATTAATTTCAAGGAAAAAATGCACTAAGCCTTAAATAATGCAAGAGGCAACCTGGTTCTTCTTCCCCCTCAAACTCAACCCCACTTCTGAAACATGAGGGGGAAAAAAAAAAGACTACATTAGGATGCACATTCCTTTCCTCCCATCAGTCTAAAAATGATTTATCAACTATCAACTAAGAAATTCCTAAATTGTGAGTTTCCTCTGATTTTATAATCAACTTATACCCAAGGTTTCTCAATCTGATATCATGAATTTCCTATGAATGTTCCATGAAGTGTGTGCTGAATGAGAAACTGTGCTGCTCGTGTTTCACAGCCTATTAGAACTAACCTCTGTTTTCAACTTCTTACTTGGAAAAAAAAGAAAGTTGTCCAACCCTTAGGTCATTATCAAGACAATGCACAGCATGGAAAACACACAGGGCTATGGTCCAGCAGCTAATGCACAGAACCAGGACTTGGCACCAGGTCTGCTGAAGCAGTGCTACAGTCTTGGGTTTCCCCAGCTATTTTTACTTTAACATCTGACCCTATAGAAAGGAATAATTTTGCTAATATGACTGTCTTACAAATCAACTAATTAAGGCTCACAAATCCTCTCCATGAATATAAAGTAACAGAATTTAACTAAGCATCTATTCCAACTCCTTCACATGTTTATTCACACATTTACTACAGAGCTTCTGGGGTCTTTTGCAGCTTCTCAAAACTTAAATACTCCAAGACTAAGTCTTGAAGAGAAAAATTGTGAGATTGATAATAAAAATTTCAAGCAATATACTAGTATTTGTTAATTTAGCAGTGTAGTACTTCTCAAAAATTACTAATTTTAATCAGCATCTACAATACTCACGTTGAAGAATTCTCTTGATTACTTCATTATTGAAACAGAAAAAACAACTCAGAACACACTAAATTTTGAAAGCTGAAAAAATAAAATAAAGGCTGTGAAGGGGTGGGAGCAAGGACAGTCTTAACTCTGGTGGGAAATGACTCAAAAACTGCCAGGCCCACTTGTCAGCAGGATAAAGTGACAGGAGTGTGTCTCTATTTCTTTGTTTATTCTGGCCAAACTAGACATTACAATGAGCAAGGAGAAATAATCTAGGGCTTTCAGACTATGTATACAGAATCGGAAAAATGTAGTGTATGTCAAGCTAAAAAACCCCAATAAACCAACAAGAAACCAATAGAAAAGAACAAGCCAAAAAAACTCCAACCACCCCCCCCCAAAAAAAAAGCCAACAGCAAAAAATTCGCAACACACCATAATCAAAAACCAACCAAACTACTAAAAATAGATTAAAAAAACACTAGAAAAATATTCTAAATGGAGATTTTGGTAGACTTGCTTTAGAAAGAGCTTCAGACTCCCTGACTTAAACACCTTGAAGTTGTTTTGCTACTTATTGAATCCAAGTCAACCACACAACACATAGAAATCCTCTCAATACCTGAAGTGGTGTTTGAGTCCTCTGTAGAAAGATAATTTACCTTGCAGATCTTGCTAAAAATAAATTTTAAAAATCAAATAAAAAATGAAAAAAAATAATCAAGGGAATACTTTAGACTTCTGTCTATTTTCAGGAAATAGAAAAAAAAATTAAACATTAAAAATTAAAATTAAAATAAAACTAAAACACTGTTTTCAGTGTTCTAGTACCCTAATTTATGGAGCAAGAACCTCAAAATGTCCTTAGCACTGAAAATTTTACAGTGTAATTGCCGAATTCATGATTCATGCTGAGGACTGGATATATCTTAGCAGCCACTATCACACATTTCACACAGTATATAAAAAAAAAATTTCTTCATCAGTCACTGTAGCAAGGGAGGAATATTCTTATACGTGCTCACATTTGTGGGCATTTTACAGTAGTAAGTAGTCCCTGAATGAAGCAATTTGCATACATTTACTCAGGCAGATGTTATGGCCAACCACTACCAACATAAGCAGCTGATGATGCCTTCTCCCAATTAATCTTTATTACAAATTCTCATGGGATTATAAAATCCAATAGCCACAAATAGCTGCTAAACTGGAGACTGAGTTTCCATTTACCAGCCTTAATCTCTGTTTAGAGCTGTTCTCCACAGCACAGTTTTGTACACCTCCCTCCTCAGCTGCCTAGGAGTGATCTCCTTCAGACTGAATCAGATCACCATAAATCACATTGTGCTGGGGCAGTACTGCATAGCCTGAGCCAATGGAAACCCTCTCCACCACTTGGCTACTTCCCTCCCTCTCCTCCCTTTTTTAAAGATAGTAACCTTTAAGCACTCCCTGTGTCTCACAGCAGACCATCTGATGCTTCTCAGGTAAGTACAAGTACATTTAAGCAGGGTGTTATAACTAACTCTAAGTATATTCAACAATTAAAAGATGTAGTTTGTTTTGGTTGTCTTTAGATTTAGTTTTCCCATCTATCTCTAGAGTAGAGGCACTACCCTTGCATTACTTCATTTCTCATGAACTAGAGCTCATTAGAGAAGCAAGAGCTGGACTTGAACTGTGTCTTTCTAGGGAAAAAAAAAAAGGCAAAAAACCCTCACATTTAAAAAAGAACCAGCAAAATGGCACGCCAAAACCAAGACAAAAACAAAACTTAAAAAAAAACCACTCAACAAAAACCCAAACTAATTACCCCAGTTTTTTTTATTATTATTTTCTTTTGTATTTTAAAACAAAGCCTTCGTGATAACCATGACCTTGGAGTTGAGTATAATGTGTGGAACATATTTTGTACAAGTTTTTTTAAGTAATCTGGATACATTCCCCACATGGGGATATCACTGGCAATTCCAGCTTGACACACCATGGACAATCGAAGTCCAGCTATGAAAAAGGAACCTGAAATGCTCTAGTAGTTCTCATATCCAGGTGTTAAGCAAGAAAACTGAATTAAATTCAGTTTGGACGTAGAATTTCCTCAGTTATAACGCTGATCTTAGGTCTACATTGTCTGCAGAGTTCATTAGAGAAAAGAGCAATTAACAGTTACTACACACAGAGGCACAGGACTACTGAAGAATTGTGATTCATTCTTTATGAAACAGTCATAGTTGCAAGAACCTGAAAATTGTGTACATTTGCTCTAGACCAAGAAGAAATTTTAAGTGTGTTCACCCAGACATACAGTGTAAAGCCATTTAACAAGATGATTTTTGTGAGGTATATCATATACACGTAACAATTGAGTCTTTAAATCCACAAAACTAAAGCAACACTTATAAAAAAATCAGCTTTATGGATGTTCCTAAAGTATTTTAAGTTCTTTGTCTACTTAGATTTATATGTAACTAAATAATATCAGCTTGAGGTCTGTACAAAGTCACCTAAAAAAAAAATCTTGTTTCTCTGAAGAAGTCACTGCTCTGCACAAGGCAGGGAACATTTGTGGGAGGCTGAGAACCAAGGAAGCCACATACACTTGACTCATTTAGAACTTCAGCTGAGGAATGACAGAAGAAACAATTTAACAGAGCTGCAGAAAAGCAGCTCTATCCTAGGAAGAATGCAGGGACGTTCTCAACCATTTTTCTGGTCATTTCTAGCACACCAGCTTTTAAGATATTTCTCCAAGACAAAAAGCATATAAGGCATTTTATTTTTCTGCTTGGCTGGCTCCCAGTGCTCTCGGGCAATCTCATCATGAACTGCACTGAGCAGTGTTCCTTTTTTTTTTTAAATTTTTTCACTCCAAGCACTCCATTTCACTTTCATTTTTAAAGGCATTTCTTTCAGAAGAGCTGCCTGCTGAAGCAGCATCTGTTTTGAAGCACAACAGCAGCTGACAACCCTACCAAAACATGGCCTACATAGTTGGTACTGGCTTTGCCTTTTGTTACAACAAGACTCAATTTTTTCTTAAAGACAGGTTC
>VZTR01010958.1:37852-49381 GCA_013400775.1 Chaetops frenatus
AAAACAAAAAAAACCAAAAAAAAACAACAAACATAAGATTCCTATGACAATATGATATCTCTTTAGGTCAAAATTGTATATAAGAAGCCCTATTTTCCCTTCTTCCAAATAAAGGTCATGTGGATTCCTCTTCCCTAGGCAGATGTGGAAGGACTATGCTGGCTTGATGAAGTTCTGGGATGAGTTGCTGAAGGCAAACTGCAGGCTGAACCGAATCTGTGCAATTCTGCTTCCTTTTTTCCTGTACTTTTGTGTAAGCTGACAACATAACCAGAATTAAAGACACCCTCTGTTTAAGTTTCCTACTACTAGCTCAAGACAATAGAAGAAAAAACTTATGGACACCTGAAAAACAAATAAGAGAGATGAATGGGTTTTTCAACAAACACACAACATTATATTCCTAATTTAGCTGGTATAGTGGTCATATCTAGTCCCATAAGAAGTGATACTTAAGAACTCCATGTTCTTTAAACATAGAAACTGCTTTCAGTACTTAATGCTTCACTGCATCCATACAACTACTACTTGGAGTGGATAAGCAAAACACAAAATTTTTGTATCGCATGTTAAAATTTGAAAGCAGAGAAATCAGAAATACACTGCACTGCTTCATTTCACCCAGCAAATCTTACTACAGGCTTCTCACATTTTAACCCTGTTATTTGCCTCAATTGCTACCTGCTGGGAAGTTCCCTTTGTTTCAGTCAGCTGAGACAGTCTCTCATTAGGCTCATTTCTTTCACAGTAAAACATCTGCTGTCTTGACAATGGTTCCAGACATTTTCTGTAGGTGTAGTACTACAGTAACTTTTTCAGTGAGCATTCCCTAATAATCACTAATTACATAAAATGTACTTTCCTTGCTCTCTGCTTAGAATTTCTTGATGTAGCTCAAGATGTAATATTGAGCAGCATGGTTAAATTGTGAAGAGTCCCCACCCAGTATCTCACGTGTGATCTTTTTATTGTAACCTAATCACACACACAAAATAGGAATAGTATGACCTCTTCCACACCTTTTTCAACTGAGACAAACCAAGTTCATTACTCCAACCTTGCCTTTAAGCCTTAGACAGGCCATCACTTCTGCTGTGCAACAATCATCAGAAGATGGTGCACATTGGTTGTCACATGTAAAGGATCTTAGAATTTTTTGCTAACCAGATTCAGTCATCATTTAGATTTCTAGTCAATAAAACAAACCTCACAAGGGAGCAATCCGCAACATTCACTGAGCTATTCTAACTGAAATTCACCAGTTATCATCTCCAGTTATTAGTAACAAGTCTGATGCAATAGAACACAGCAGAAGATTCTGCTTTCCTGTGAGCATCCTCTGCCAACTAAGTTTATAACCATTATTGATATAGTAAATGGTCTAAAACCTTCCACATAGAATTTTAGAAACCAACATCTGCTGTGAAAGCTATCTTTGTGCAATTGGACTGAATCACACTATTTGTTGTTCTTACTTCAGTAAAACAATGCTGAACCTGCTGTTGTGAAGCTGCTCCCCAGCATGCTGCAGCCCATCATCAGAGGCTGTTTTACTGAACTATATGCTCAACACTTTCCTTGGTGTGTGACTCACTCTAAATTTCAGATGAAGCAGCAAGTCACCAGCTGCCTCCAAGCACCAGCTCTTGTTCTCTGTACTTGCCTGACAGACCTTGCCAGCAGCACTGATCTCATTTTCACTGCAGCCCAGTTGAACAGACTACACAAAGTGTGGTATCTCATGAGTAAACCAAGTTTCTCTGCATTTCTCAACTACTTTGAGTACTTCCTGTCACCTTAACTACAGCTGCAGGGTAACAACCAAAAAAAACCATTGTGTCCCTGAGCTTCAAGAAGTGCAGCTAATAATTTTATATTAAATATTCTTCGCCAGCTCTCCTTTACAAATTCAGTTTCCACACTCAATGATCCTGTTAAGTTTTAAGGTTCAAAGTGTGATGCCACTGTCAGGGTAGATACTGGTCATTATACATTCTTTCACAAGTCTAGATCTCAGCAAAGTATTTCTCACTGCTTCATAAAAAATAAACTCCAAATCAGCATAATACCACCCTTAACAATATTTCCCTGCCAGCAAAGTTCATACACAAGCCTCACTTGGAGAACTCTTTATAGCTCAAAAATCCCAGCATTTCCTCTGCTGATCCCTGTTGTTTCAGCTTGCATAATTTATCTTTACTTCAGAAATTGAAGCCACAACCTATGCATCTGAACATTGCTCTCCTGAAGCACACATAATTCAACTGATCTTTAACTCACTATTTGCTTCCCCAACTTTGCTGCTGTCATTTGCTCCATTTCACACCATTTTATTCCTTTTGCAAATGATTTCTAATAACTACAGAAATGAATTCGCACATTTCCTATTTTTTCTTTCCTTACTAATACTTCTTAGTCCAGTGGTAGAATTAAACATTCTTTCTTTAAGCATTGACTGAAAACACAGCTATTTTACATAAACATGGATGAGTATAAGTGGTTTTGGGGAATGATCATACTATAAAATGAAGGTATGGAAAGTCAAAAAACCACCAGAGCAAGAAAAAAATCCCAGACTCCAAACAAAAGAACGCCCAAACTGAAATTCAACAAATATTCTTACTTCTTTCATATTAGTGCAAAAACATATTCAAGAACTAGCAAGATATATTATTTCTTTAAAATTCCTTTACTTCCTGGTGACCTACAGAGAAATTCAGATCACCTGGGTCCCAACTGACAGGAAGCATGAAGACCTTCCAAGGCCTGCCACAAGGTTAGTAAATCATTCTCCTAAATAACAGAGGTGCAACAAGATTCAGATCTCACTCTACTACCTGAACTCCTTCTTCAAAGAAGTACCTTCCACAGCTGTCAAGGCATTCATTACGTAAAGTTTGATTAATTCCACATAACTAACAAGCTTAGGGCACAACACCCCAAATAATCTCAACCTATTGTGCCAAAACTCTTTCAAGGAAGAAACAGAAATATACATGGGCACAAGCTTCAACAGTATCTTGGAGAGTTTAAAGAAAAAATAGAAACACTTTGTGTAAATTTTGTTTTTTGTCATGAAACTCTTAATGAGGGTTGCAATATGATGAAGAAATCCTGTTCTGTCAACTGTAGAGACACACCAATATAAAAAGAGAACAATCTCTACATTTTTTTAACCTAAATCTAAATTGAGGAACTCTGCTTTAAACTGACATAAGAGCATCCAATGATTCTTCTATGAAATAACATCTGCTTAATAAATCTCACATTGAAATTCAGTCAAAATGTTTTGTGGGTGCATACTGAACCTCAGCAGCTACCCAATTTGTGTCTGAATGTCTTTTATTTCCATTATTCTTTCCTCTTGCCTCACATATGGATGTCTACTGCACTGAGCTGCAGCTACATGCAGTAGCACAAGCCCTCATTTTTTTATGTTCATTAATTTTCAACAGAACCCAAAAATTACTCAATCCTCTCTGCCCCAGCCCATAACTTCATCATACAAATTGCAAAATAAATCTCATTAAAAGAGCTGCAAGCTGAAGATTCCTACCACAACTAAACCAAATCCACTGCTGCTTTTCTGACACATGTAGGCTACTGGTCACACAGATAGAGATGAAGACTTGACAGTTATTTTTGAGACTTTCCTGTATTAAATTGCTTGGATTGTTAGACTTAAAAATATTTACAGGACCAACAGTAAATTCTTGGCCCTGCATACATATGGCGAGTATATATCCTTTTTGTCCCTAACAAGAGACAGCACAACAAAAGCAGGGAAAAGAAATCCTTGCCAATTTCCATGTAATTTAGTTCCTTTTGAAAACTTCATTCAGAACTGATATTTCAGGGGAAAACACAGTAGATAAACATGCCAGCCATACCAAGGTGATAGGTAAGGATGCCTGCTGTTCATTGCAAGGTTTGAAACAGGACAGTGATGGAAAGGTTTTTACCACAGAGGACAGGAGTTAGAAATAATGTAGTTACGTAGAACCAGCATAGAGAGACAGGTGTACCTCCTGTCACCATGCCAGCTCGTGACATGAAATTTAGACAATCTTATAGATTAATGAACTAGATCAGGTCATCACTCAAGTTCTCTAAACTAGAAAGCTGCAATTCTATTTCTTTTTTTTCCTTGAGGCTTAAGCCTCTTTTGGGATTCAACAAACTGTTAGAAAAAATATCCATTTAATTAAGTACTATGAGAGCCATTAAATCAGATTATCAGACAGAATTCAGCATCTGAGTTAGACCTGCATTCTATGAACACATCGAACTTTCTGAACTAAGTCAGACAAAAGCTGTATCAAGAAGGACAAACAACATACAAAGAAAAAACACTACCTCAGGTCAATAAAGTAAGAAAATCATCTCATCATTCATGCTCTTGTGTAGTGTTATCTTTTAGACTTTTGTTTAAAAATACCCCAAAATTAGAGGATGTTCTGCTTAAAAAGAATGAAGTCACAAAACAGAAAAAAAAAAATGCCTTTCATCACTTGAATTTCCAACATCGCAAATTGAAGATATTCACTGCTAAATTTAGCATTCTACTTCTTCTGAAGCCAAAAGATCATTCAAAAACTGTAAAATGATAAATGGGGCCAACCTCACTATGGTAAGCCAAATTTGTTTAACAGCCTTTTATATACATGAGGTAACACCTTAGCACATATCTGGTAGGAGAGAACTTCATGTTCTTCACTACCTCAGTGCTTGACTTATTGATCATTCCAATAAAGCCTCAGGAACCTCTGTTCCAAAGGCAAAAAAAACCCCAAACTTAAGAATGTGATAAACAGATCTGCTCACTATAAATAATTTTGGAATTCTGTAAATGCTGTGATCAAGAGTGCAGATTAACATCAAACAAGTCTCTTAGCAAAGGGTTACATTTCACAGTTCTAACAAGAACCAAATCCATCAAGAGGAAAGAAAATTATGTTATTTAATTTTGCTTTAAAATGAAATTCCTTAAGGATCTACCTGGGGACCATAAACAGCATCATGAATTGTGAAAGCCTGTAGCCTGAATGCATTCTTACAGCAGATGATGCTCCACACCATTCAAAATAAAACATTAGACACATTTGGGAGTACTTCCCAAACAGCATGGTTCCTGCTCAAATAGCAGCCTACCTGCTTCCATGGAATTCAAAATTAACAAAGTTCCCATTAATTCAGTAAGGGCTGCATATAACCCAGCAGAGTCTCAGCTCCAAAATTATTTATCAACCTATTTGATCTCAACTTTCAAAAAACTTGGAAAACCCCAACAAGTACATCTCAGCAAAGCAAGACAGTACAAATACACTCCTACTTCAGCAGGAAGGTCTGGAAAGCTTAATCACCAAAAGATGTTTCAGTCTTTATCCAGGATCAGCCCAAAACATAAAAAATGCCCTCCAAAGCTTCTGTGCAAGTGTGGTAATAAACCATGACAAACTCCTGCCACCAAAGTACTCTTTCAGGACAAAATGAATCTGTCAGAGGACTGCTACTAGGATTCCTGTGTAGAAGGGTAGATTAACTTTTAATGACTACCAGTGCCATATCTGCTTCCATTCCAAATGAAATAGACTAAAAACCTTTTCTTCAGGAAGCAAAATCAACATCTTGCTGTGCTTTTGTGCAAAGAATAACCCAAACCCTGAAAATCCTCTCAGGTCTGCATTTCTGCCCAAGACAAGCACTAACAGAGGAGCAACAAATATTCTTATTAGCTACAGTTCTTATACTTTACTATGAAAAAATCAAATACACATTTTAAGCCAATACAGTAATTTTTTAAAAAAGTTATTGGAAGAATAAAATCAAAAATTTTCCTTGCCTGAAGAAGTCCTCTAACAGGGACAAAGTTAGTTCTATGTTTACAGAAGTACAAGGCTGGTTCTGTTAGCCAGTAAATCTGTTGGTGGTACGAAGGAAACAAGTTTTAACACCAGTGAAACCACTGAATGAAGGATAAAACATGAAAAAAAGTTGACAGGCATCTAGTTCAGCTCAAAACCGGAAATGAGGCAGAACACCATTTACATGTGCTTTTTAGACCAAGCCTATGCACTTTTGCTTTGCTTCAGATTCTTTTTCCCCCACTAGCAGTTTCTCAGAAGCCAACCTGTATTTTCTGCATCACCTAGTTAGTCATTTTTACAGAAGCTGATAATTCTCAAGACAGTTCACATGGAATTATAAAATATTCACTTGCATTACTTCTAATTAAGTAGCTTTTAGACTCAGCCAGAACCCATTGGTATTTTTCAACTACCTGTGAAGGTTATATTGTTCCTAGTTGATATTAATTCCATCACCATAGTTTTATAAGTCACCTGAAATAAACAGCAACACATCAAGCATCCTCAAAGATACTGGCTCTATTATTTCAAGCGCCGTAGCAAAATTCAGTTTTAAACGCCCTGAAAATTACCAAAAAATCAATACATGTAACAGTGCCTAATAACTGAAGGAGCCTTAGAAAGTCAGTGTGCATGTCAGAGCTGTTCACAAACAGAGACCGTGCTCACCACGGAGCTCGTTTCCAATCCCGGCACCGACAGCCTGCCTGAATCGAAACCAGCAGGACAAACAATAATTGGCTATCTGCTTGCATATTAATGGCCAATATTCTATCTGCAAAAACCTAAACCGTGTTATTTTCAATCCCAACAGCAGATAAAGTTACAGAGTGTTTAAAAGCCTGACAGCTTCGCCAGCTGCAGAACAGCACCAACACTGCAGACGGGACGGAGCGCGCCAGCACAGCGCTGACTGGCACCGCCGAACGCCACTTCAGAAACTCACTAAACATTCCCAGATAATGACACAGATCTTCTTCCTGCAAATTCAAACAGCTGGTTCTCACTGACACACAGCTTTGTCAGTGCCAAGTTAAAGAAATCCCGCACACGGGCACAGGGGAACTCCGCTTTCGCCATTCTAGTCAGGAGTTAAACAAAGAAAAGCAAACACACACATGCTTGGGTTTACCTGCCACAAATCACAGATTATTCTGAGATGGGAAAGAGCCACAAGGATCATGAAGTCCAACTGTTAAGTGAATGGTCCATAGAGGGATCCAACACACAACCTTGGCATTATTAGCACCGTGCTCAAACCAAATGAAGCCTTTAAGATTTGCTTTTCCTCTAAGAGCTTTCCATTCCTGCACAACATGCCAAAATTTCACTAAGTCCCTAACAGAGTCTGTAGCTTCATCAATAACCACTAAAAACATATAAACACTTGAAAAGCATCTAGAGTTGATCTGCAAACAGATCATTAAAACTAAATATACTAACAATATTAGACCTAGGCATTTAACTTGAGTTTATTTTGTTATCAACTGGGGGAGAAGCATCCTGTTTGTGGCAATCTTACTGATGCTTCTGGAGTTGAAGAGGATGTCCCCACCCCAAGCCATCTCCCTCTCATGTTAATTCCAGAGCAAAACTTGAAGCACATGAACCATTATCAAAGTATCTGCCAACTTATATCATCTCTGTGGCCATAAGTACCACGACAGAGAAAAGACAGCAACAACTGACTTTCATCCAGTATAAAAATAAACTACTTCCTTTGTTCCCCTTTCATGGTGCTGTAGCTACAAAGTCTATTACTTAAGAATAAATAAATAGTATTTTGCCTCTCCATGATCTTGAATACTCAGAACCGTTTCAGAGAAAGCAGTGGATAGCCATAATTATCAGCATTTCAGCAGGGTTTCTTTATAACTTCAGCAAACTCCTCTGTCATGGATTTTGGAGGGTTTTTTTTGACTGACTTATGACCAAAAGAACAAACAGACAAAACGGGTTTCAGGCTACAAAAAACTACCACTCTCCCTAGGTTGTCATCACTGTTCTTTGCCATTTGGAGTAACATTAACCTTGAAATAGCCATTTCACCTGGTCAGGGGGAAACACTCAATTACCCCTTGCTTCACCATCAGCATATCTTTTCCAACAAGAATTTTAGTTTTGATGGCATAAGGAAGCTCATCCCCAGCTCTGCCCCTATCCCTCATAACCCAGAGTGGCTACAGAGTGTACAATATTACCTGAAGTGTTATTCAGCACACCAGAAAAGCCTCCCTTTCAGTGGATGTGGTACAAGTTAACCTCTCAAAAACGGAAGACACTGAGGGCGCAAAAAGCCTGGTTATTTCTGAATTCCTTTTATCTGTGCATACCCAAAGCATGCATGAACTTCTTGAGCCAAAACCCACGTGCTACACATATTTTACAGAACAATCTAAATGCCAGTGAAAAAGCACAAGTAATTTAGGATCAAACTGTGAAAGAAAAAATTACTTGGGGTTATATCTATTGAGTTCAGTACTGTTTTTCCACACATTAAGGTAACAGAAGTAAAACCAATACTCACAACTACTTTCAGTGAAATAAAAGTATCTGGCTATGATAAAGCAGATTCAGATTAAACTTCCTATCCCTTATAACTTCTCCTTCCCTCACTGCATCATAACACATTAGGAAAGGTCACTAAAAGACTAGGAAAAACATATGAAGACTGATGCACATCAGTAGTGAAGTCCATTGATTCCTTTCACATGCTTATTAGCATTCCAGACAGAGCATAGGAATCCTCAGCATGACCTGGTGTGTTCTTATAATCCTCTAAAAGAAAGCAGTCAGCATTTCAAGCCATCCCAAAAGCTGTTTATCATGAAACATGTCAAATATCTTAATAAATTTTCTAGCTCTGTATAAAAATTCTTCTCCACAGTGCATAGAGTAAGCACATCAAAGACAACAGTTAGGGGTGCAAAGGTTTTTTGTTTCTTTTTTTCTCAAGGCTTTTTTTTTTTTTTCACCATTTATTAATTTTTCCTGTCTGCCAATTCAGTCTGTGATCTAACAGCTAAAGAACCAAAAGGCTCAGATTTTGATATCAGGCTTTCTCACAAACATCTGCTTTGGAAAAAAGGTTTTATTTGTTTGACATCATTCAAGTGTTGAAAAGAAAAACAGCAACATTTGCTTTGCAAGGTGAACTGAGTACAGAGTTTGCCAATATCATTCTGAGTCTTAGAGAGCCAGAAAGTTAAGTTGAAAATTAATAGAATTGGCCCTAAAACCTTTGGAAAATTCTGTCTGTGTGGAAAGAGAATACAGCAAAGGTACTGCAGTGGCATAACTGTGAGATCAGAGTCAGATTAAGACTCTTGGCAGCTGCCAACAGAAATAAAATGCCTCTTTCAACTTAATAAGCCAGCACATCAATATATTTCCTTAAAGCAAGGATATTTTAAATTCATGTGTTCAATCACATATCTGTGGAAAAACCAAGCAAATTCACATGATGGCAAAAATAAATTTGCAATCCATAGGAGATTTGGCTATTCTTAAAAAGCCATTTCCTTTTCAAAAGGCAAACTGATTAAAGACAAAAATGGCTATTATTTGTGATATCTGCATGATGATGAAGGTGCTGCTCTCTAGTAACTGGATGTAGACAACTAACTCATTTCATGTAGGCCATTAGACAGATGGTCACAACTTTCAATCACGTCCAGCCTCATGGCAGTTCAAACTCATGACCAAGAGGTAAAAAGCTTTGTATGCCATTAATAATCTCCATGCCATCTGTTCCCTGTAAATGGAGACACTCTAGGATGATTCTCAACATATTTTTTATTACAATATTTATTTCGAAGCTTACTATTTACCACATCAAGTCGTCTCCATTTGCCAAATATTAATTTTTCTCGTTGGAATTAACTATGAAAACACACAAGTTGCTTCTATTGAACAAAATTTTAACTGGCGTAGCACCTTAGAACTGAATTGACTTTTCCATGCCTTAGTTGAAGAAATATGTATTGCCCAAGAGCTTCTTCAAAATTTTAAATAAAGCATCACTTAAATTTTGCTCATGTCACAGATGTGCTACATGTGAAGACAAATTCTGAAGAATGCTTTAATAGGAAAACAATTGAAATGAAACCATTGTGCTAAATACCCTCAACAGCACATATGGATTTTAATTTCCTGATGAGGTGACCTTGGCCAGCTGCCAGGCACCCACCCAGCTGCTCTCACTCCCCCTTCTCATCAGCAGGGAAGATAAGATGGAAAAGCTTGTGGGTCAAGATAAACACAGAGAGATCATTTACAAATTAGCATCACAAAAAAACAGACTGTTCCTGAGGAAAATTAATTTATTACCAAATAAACTAGAGTTACACAGTGAGCAAAACTAAATACCTTCTCCTCCTACTTGCTCACCTCTGCTCCCTCATTCCTGGCTCCTCAATCTCCACTCTCCCTGGGCAGCAGTTTAAGGTCAGCCCCCAGCTCCTCTGGGCTGCTCCTCCTTGCTCACCTATTGCCCTTGCTCCAGCCTGGGACCCTCCCCCTGGCTGCAGCCTTTTAGGATCACAGTGTTCCTGTGGGGGCCCTCCACGGATGCAGTGGGGGGATTTGCTCTGCTATAGCCCTGCCCAGAGGCTGCCAGGGAATATTTACCCCAGCACACTTGCACTGGGAACTACAGAGAATCCCTGCTCCTGCACCTCCATCTCCTGTTCTCCCTGTCCCCCCGGGGCTCTCAGGGCTGTTTGTCCCATTTTTCCCTTCACCATTAGGCAGTGCCAGCCTCCCTTACACCCCAGCTGTCCCCAAGGCACGACCACGAGCTCTGCTGTGCCCTGGGTGGGGGGGTCAGCTGGGACCAGCTGTGTCCAGCACAGGGCAGTCCTGCCACCCACACCCTGTGAGGCACTGTGCCTCAGGCTCCTGTGGCTGATGTCACCAGCTCAACCCTGAGTTTTTCAGCATTGCCACAAGATTTAGAACTCATCCCCAACAAGAATGACGTGATACTGAAAGTGCAGTGCTCCTTGTTTCCCCTCTCCTGCTCTCCGTTTCTCCCCAAGCTTCCACAGGAGTTGACGACTGGCAGCTTGCCCCATGGATTTTCATTTCAGCAACAAATGAATCCCATGGCAACACCACCTGTAAGCCTGAAGGAGCCCGAGGTGCCAAGCACTGTGCTGTTCCCAGGTGGCAGGGAGGGCAGGCTGTCCCCAGCCCTGTGCAGAGGCAGGCACTGGGCTCCCAGCCTGGCAGTGCCACCTCCCCAAAGCACTCAGGGTCACCAGCAGGCAAAAAAGGATTGCAGGGCAACTCTGACACGCACAGGCTCATCTGAACTAAGTACTCCACTGACAGAGGGTTGAACTCCACGCAGCCTTTTCCCCTCTGCTGGCAGGGATCTGAAGTCCTGATAAAGAAGGCTGACAGATCCCAGTGCCATAATCCACGGATGCTGGCAGCAAAAGCAGCAGTAGGGCTTTTAGCAAAACGCAGCCACTTCCAGATCTGAACAAGTGTTGCAATGAGGTCAGACTCTCCCTTCCCTAGCTGTCTTGTGCCCTTCTTACCTCCTGTTATTCCTTAAAAAGGTATTTCTCAGCAATTTTGGCATGTTGAAAAATAAGGCACCACTTTAAGAATTGGCAGAAGCAAATTAGACCCAAAAAAAAAAAAAAAAAAAAAA
>VZTR01010958.1:49417-61714 GCA_013400775.1 Chaetops frenatus
ACCCCAGAACTATGTATCCAGTACAAAAAAGTCAAAAAACTGCCCACTGGGAAGTAGCTGGGAAAAGTGACAAAGAGGTTGTCTTGGATTTATGTCAAAGAACACAAATTACCTCACTATGACCAAAAGCAACTGTCCAATATCAAACGCATGCAAAATTTATCTCTGGGACTGAAATATACTTTTCCCCCACACCATCCAATAATACTCCACTGAAAAGGTAGGGAAACCAAAGAAAGACCTTAAACTTCAAGGAACACACTTGTTTTCCCAACTAACTTTGCTGATTTCAAGTTAAAGTCCCTGCCATTTTTTGCACTACACTCACCAACTCCTCAGATCACTGAGAAAACCTGTGTGGAAGAATGAAGACAATGCAGTCTTGCATATATGGGAGAGTGGAGAAAAAACTGTCAAAAAAAAAAGTGTAAAGTGGAAAACAAGGGGAAAAAAGAAATCTGTACACACTAAATTTAACTTCTTATAAAGAGAACCAAGTTTAAACTTTTCTATTGAGTTTGAAAATGAAGCAGTAGGAAATAGAACCATCTACTATTTGACTGCTTGTATTTTAGGTTAGTCTTGCATTTCAGAAGATATACACAAGAGAAATAAATCTCAACAGTTTTGCATGAAATCCAGACAATGACTTGCCATGATTTTTTTCCCTTTTCGGAATTGCCAATATAGCTTCCTGAAAAAGCTTACTTAAATCAGTTTTTGTAATATTTTAGAAATAGCAGACGTTTTCCAACATGCTGAAAAACACAGAGAGACATGGCTATGACTTAGACATGGGGCCACAGTGCTGCTACACCGTCAGATGTCCTATTATGAAGCTGTCTTACTTGGCAAAAGGAATGGAGAAACACAGAAACACTACATCCTCATTAATCCACCTTCCCATCATCACCTGACCTTCCAAACAGCAGCTGTGGAAAGAGTGAGCCTGCTTGTGATTATCCTCTATGGTACAGCTTCATGTATTCCCATCTGGAGCTCCAGCACAACTCTTTTCTAAAAAGCAGTGTGCACCAGACACTCTCACAGGAGATACAGCTCCTGTCCAGAGGCTGTGACAACCTTGCAAACAAAACTGTTTCTCGATGGTTCTTTTGTGTAATTGCCAACCCCCATTTCATTTGAAGACTTTCCCTCATTATTATAGTCCCAGCAGGGTTTTTTTTGTTTTTATCCTCACAGAAGCCACCAAACAGGCTTAGAAAAACAACACACCACCTCTCCTGATGGGCATTCAGACCTCTCAACACCACCCACGCACAAGACTGCAGTTTTATCAAGCCAGCAGCTTGTGGACAACAGCTGGCCAGAGCCAAGCAAACACCTGCCTGTGCTGGGTTTGCATGGCAAGGTTTTGGTAGCCAGGGGTGCTACAGGGCTGGCTGCTGGGAGGAGCTGCCAGAACCTTCTTCCCCCACGTGTGACACAGCCAAAGCCAG
The DNA here is from genome assembly GCA_013400775.1 of Chaetops frenatus. Lineage (NCBI taxonomy): Eukaryota > Metazoa > Chordata > Aves > Passeriformes > Picathartidae > Chaetops > Chaetops frenatus. The sequence continues at coordinate 50,878 of VZTR01010958.1, forward strand.
GCAGCTCCAAGGCACATCTGCTGTGGACAAGGCTGAGCCCAACACCAACAACAGCAGGATCTCTGAGGCAACAGATGGAAGAAAGAGAGGGGAAAACCTGCACAGTAAAATCAGCAGTGGGAGAGAGGAGTGAGAATGAGAAACAACTCTGCAGACACCAAGGGAAGGAGGGCAGGAGGTGCTCCAGGTGCCAGAGCTGAGACCCCTGTAGCCCATGGTGAGGCAGCTGTGCCTCTGCAGCCCACAGAGATCCCCAGGGATGCAGCTGTGCACCTGCAGCCCACGGAGATCCCCAGGGATGCAGAGATCCACCTGCAGCCCACAGAGATCCCCAGGGATGCAGAGATCCACCTGCAGCCCACAGAGATCCCCAGGGATGCAGAGATCCACCTGCAGCCCACAAAGGATCCCACACCAGAGTAGGTGGATGCCCAAATCAGGGCATTGCTGCCTGGTGGGAACACAAGGGACAATGGGAATAAGCTGAAATACAGGAGGTACAAAGTGGTTCGAGTCAGGCAGCAGTGCAGATTGCCCACAAAGCCTGTGCAATCTCAGTCCTTCAAGGCTTTCAAGCTCCTACGGCATCAAGAGCTGAGTAGCCTGGTCAGACATGACAGCTGATGCTGCTTGGAAAGCAGGAGTATTAGAAATATCTGAAGGAAACTTCCAACTGCAAGAATCCTATCCTGTGCCAGCATATTAGAAATCTTATGTGTAAAATAATTTTTTCTCAATTGAATGCAATATATGCATTAATTTGCAATTAAGTCTCTTGCAATACCTGAGGAGCAGGACATTTTAAGTATGACTAAATACAGTAATTTCTTATTTACAGCTATTAAATAAACTGAAATTTCTGACTAAGGAAGTGACATCGTCTCTTGGCTAGTCTCATTAAAGTAGTGAAAATGAACAAGCAACATTCAATTGTCTCTTTTTTTATATTTCCCAATTTTAGTTTTTTTGTTTTGTTTTGTTTGTTTGTTTTTGTTGTGTTTTTTGTTTTGTTTTGTTTGTTTGTTTTTGTTGTGTTTTTTGTTTTGTTTTGTTTGTTTGTTTTTGTTGTGTTTTTTGTTTTGTTTTGTTTTGTGTTTGTTTTTTGTTTGTTTGTGTTTGTGTGTTTTTTGTTTGTGTTTTTTTGTTTGTTTGTTTTTTGTTTGTTTGTTTTTGTTTGTTTTTTTTGGGGGGGTGTTTTTTTTTTTTTAACCAAAGAATTTGCAAATAACTCTGACCAGGGCAATTTTAACTTCAGAATTCCCAAATTTTAAAATCAATTAAACCTTCTTTTTGTAATTAAAAAGATCACAGTAGAAACATCTGCTTCAACTGGATGTTTTCCAGAGTATTTACAATTCAAATGTAGCTGCATTGTTTAAATAAAGAAGTAGAAATAATAAAACAAAATAAGGAAAAAAAAAAATCAATCCGGAATCAGAGGAGAAGATGGCCAAGTCTTGACTTATGCCTGAGCAAATGAAAACCCAAATTAACTGCAAGTATAAGGCACTGAGATACACCTTCAGTTGATGTTTGAAATTCAAAGCTGCCAGCCACCCTTACCAAAGGCAAAACTAAATATTTCTTCAAAAATCTTCAAAGGCAGAAAGAAATAAAATATAAGGTGAAATGTAAGCCATTGTCATATTTCAAAAGTATGGAGTTGGCAGGTAATCCCCTTTCAGATGGGCTCCTCTGTCCCCATTACTTTGTAACTCCACATCAATTTAGCCACTGTAAGGAACAGAAGGAAGGAATTCCATCTCCGCCTGTAATTCCATTTTGTTCATTTTTGCTGCTGTGCCACCTACACTCCAACTGCTGGCTTCTGGACTGTGGAAGGGATCCAGACACAAAATAACCTAGCAGAATGATTAGCTTTCATCTGCAAGTTCTCAGATCCTGTGCCACCACAGAGACACTTCTGGCCTTGCTGTTGGACCAGCAACCAAAAATGTTTCTTAAAAAAAACCCCAAACACTGTACTTGGAAAAAAAAAACCACTTATGTCTGTGAATGCAGTGAAAAAAGGGCAGCTTTATAGATAAAATGGAAAATGGAAGCTTGCAAAGAAGTAACTCTGTATTTATTTGGATGGCATTTGCTCTTTCAATGAATGCAAAACAACAAAAACCAGATTTTTCCACATTTAAAACTTGAAGCATATATACTAAGCAGTCAATTTTCTCACTCAGCATTTGATGCTCAGAAAATTCAGTCATCCTGCTTGTACACACTAACAGATCTAAACCAAGCATCTTTAAATCCAAGAAACCAGTGAAACAGCCAGCAATGATAGCTTTAAAGACCACCAGACAACTACTCAAGAGAGGGGGAAGAACTGCTCAATTAAAATAAATCATCTTCAAAGGGAGTATTTATTACACAACAGCAACAGCCAAGAAACAATGGCTAATAAACATGAAATCACTTCATAACAAAATTTGTCTTTCAAGCAAAGGCTGCCAGATTGTAAACTTTTATATATAAAACCCTGAACCATGTACTAAATCCAAATATACATCTAAATGAGCCTCCAAGAAACACAGACGTCAAAAATCACATAGCTACAGTATTAGCACATTTGACAGTCTAAGATTAGCATGATCTGTGGGTCTCACCACAGAAATAAAGCATGAGTTCCATAAGGTTTTAGTGCACATGTACTGAAATGCCAGCATTAAAGAGAGAAGTTTAATAAACTTGGAGAAAAAAAATTAGCATATTAAATAGTTCATGCATAAAAAATTATAAACAAATACAGCATTACTAAGTACTGACTGCAAATATTTCACTCATTAACTGAAATATGGACTACCATTGCTTTAAACCTAAAGGGTTCGTAGAGAGAAATTATTTCACAATATAATACAGTATTTTCAAAATCCCTGCTTCTACTGAATAAAAAAAAGTCAGTCTGTTTGAGAAGGGATTTCTCTACATCTGTAAGAAGGTGGAGAAGAACGTAGGTGATAGTAAAAAGGAGCTGATGCTAGAATAAATTACCACAAGTTCTTCACATGTTAGTGCATGAAATCACTTCTATTTTCTACTGAATTTCTCCGAATCTTCCACTGGCCTTTGATCACAATGTCAAAATTTAGTCTGGTGAACAACTGGGAGCAACACCAGTGTAACTTCAGCTCCTGCTGGCAGCTAAATCCTTAATAATCGGCACAGATTAACTCTGAGCAGCACAGGTTGCAATGCAAAGAGCAGCTCTGACAACTTCATGTGGAAGGAAAACAAATGAAAAGTACCCTGCTATTCTAAGTAATCCATTTTAAGTAGTGCAACCTGAAATTTGACAGCCACAGTGAAAAAGCAATGGGAACTGCAATAGGTGTCCAAGCACTCAAAAGCAGAGCTCTTCATGTGACATAAAAGTTCTTAAAAGTAGAAACTGACATCACTTCAAGTTGCAGTGATTTTTATTGTAATTTTTAATTGCAAATTTGCCTTAGTACATCTATTTTCACTTCATATTTATACTCAGATTGACTTATTCCTCGATTTCAGATAAACAAATGCCAGAATTTTGGAAGCAGAGTGAACTTTTTTCATAGTCCATTCTTGTGGCAGTTCTGTGACACTCTTCCAAAATTTGTTCTTTTCAAAAATATCAACAAGCCTAAAACATAAAACTTTATTTCTGAAGGCATCTCCCTAAAAAGCACCACTAGAGGGTTACAGTAACCTAGACTGATTCACTACTTTTGACAATAACATAAGGAGGTTGTTCAGTTTCACAAGATTAAAGTTATTTTTAGCTTGCAATCCCACCAACTTCAGCCTAGACATTCAGTTCAGACTATTCTGCACTATTGACAGCAAAAACTGCTCAGAGAGAAACTTTGCTGCTGCTGCTGCCTGTGAAACCTCCCTCAGCAGGGAGCTGCTGCAAACGCAGGCCAGCAGTGCTCACACACAGCTGGAACAGCTGTGCAACCCTCTCTGCACAGCCACAGCTCCCAGCCAGCCAGGGAAGCAGCTTGGTTCCATCATGAAGTGGCACACTCCTCCCGAATCCAAGCAGACCTACTTCAGTCTCAGAGAGCTCTGGGAAAACTTCTGCCAAGCTAAAAACTAAGAAATACAGGGAAAAGTAAGAAGTTACATCATCGTTCAGTTTAATTATCTTCCACTGCCTTTAATACAGCATTAGTTAAATTACAGATCTGTGTGTGCCTCCAAGCTGTCAAAGCAGCACACCTGTATGTTTTAAACTGCAGCAACCTTTTTTTTTTCCTCAGCTCTAAACTCCAGCATTTTCTGAGCATGCAACAATTGTGACAGAACCCAAACTTTTTTTTTTTTTTAATTACTACAAAATACCAAAAATTACTCTTCTCTCACTATGCACTGTCAACTTTCACAACACAACTCAAACAGTCCAGAATGGACAGTAGAATGGATTTCTGTAGGTAGTTACGAGCATATTTCCTCTGACAGCATTACCTCTGCCCACTGAGCACATGGACAACGTCAGACTGAAAGGAATAATTCATGTTGAAACACAGGATGCATCAGTTTAAACAGCCATTGCTTACTGCTGATTTTAAGAGCAGAGAAAGTCTATGTCACCTCTACCCACAATATACATCATGTAATTAACTACACAACCCAGAATCACATACAGGACATAGCAACTCAGTTTATGCAGTGTTGCCTAAGGAAAAAAAAGTATGTTAGGAGATACTAATCAAAAACACTAGTGCTGAGTTTTAAATAACTGAAAGCTTTTCTGAGGTCTGTTTATGAAAACAGTCCTTGCACTGCACTACCAGAAGAGACCTGGAGGTACCATGCCCTCTGAACCAGCACCTCTGCTCACCTGTCCTCAGCAAGGGACAGTGCTGAGCCCCCTGTTCTCACTGTTCAGCCAGCAGCACTCCATGGGTCTCACATTCCTGCTTTCCCCACTTCAGGTGGGACTCGCTCAGTGATATCTACAGCCTTTTGTGTAACCATTAACCTTTCTGAGGTGCAATGCAAAGATACATATAAAAAAAAAAAAAAAAACCAACCAAAAATAAAAAACAATCATATAAACATTTAGGTTGGAAAAGAGCTCCAGGATGACCCAGCCTGACCATTAAGCTGACACTGCCAAGGACACCACTGAAACACGTCCCTAAGCATCCCATTGACAATTTTCTGAACACTCCCAGGGACAAGGATCCCACCACTTCCACAGGGAGTCTCTTCCCACGTCTGACCAACCTTTCAATGAAAAGCTTTCCTAAAATTCAATCTAAACCTCCCCTAGTGTAACTTGAGGCTGTTTCCTCTTGTCCAATGGCTTGTTAGCTGAACAAGCGAGAATATAATTGCCTGTGGGCGTGAGAGTATCACAAGAGCCTTCTCATTCATCTACAGAAGCTGTAAATACAGACAACAAAAGCAAGAAAAACGACAGACCAAAACTAAGAGCTCTTGATAGACATCCTTGAAAATGATAGACTTACAATACACTTGCAGTTAAATTTCTGAAAAAAAAAAATAAACTGTAACAATGCTATAGCAAATCCAAAAGGTGCAGACAAGACTTCCATACAAAGAATTAAAAGCATACAAAGCTTCGGTATCCACAGCTTGCAGGTAAGAAATTGAGGAAAACAGACGAATCAAAGCACAGGACACAGAGTACTCTGCCACTGCTGCCTTTTTTTTTTTTTTGCACCAATGCACCACATCATTACTTTCTAAGTATATCTTCTTGATAATTAGAAAATACAAACTTTAATAGCATTCGATTACTTAAAATCTTCAGTTTTAAAACTATAAAACTCACCGACCTCACTGGCAGAAAGCAGCAAGAGCTGGGCTACTCCCCGAACAAGGAGCTGTGCGTGACCCCAGCACCAAAGGCGCCTCCTGGGCAGAGAAAAGCCCTGAAGTGCCCCAATATCGTGAGCAGAGGGACACAAAGTGATGGCCACAGGTGCCACCAACACAGCCCTGGGAGCAGCAAGGAAAGGAAGGAGCTGGGAACGAGCAGGGAAACCCCCCCAATGTTCAGAAGCAAGGCTGGAAACAGACTCAGAGCAAGATCAGCTGCCTGGCCTGAACTTTAATGGAGCTCCATGGCCCAGGGGCAGAGGGTGTGGCTCCAGTGCCAAGTGATGCTGGTCAGGGCAATTAAGGGCTATTAGTAGTGGCCTTGGGGCCCTGACAATTTTTTTTTTATTTTTTTTTTAAACATATTTTTCTTAGTCTTGTATCACCAATATTCCTGTTTGGCTTATTTTCAAGGAGCAAGGACACTTGACAAAAAAAAAAAAACCCAGCTGAAAGGAAGCTCAAAAGAGCTCATCTTTTCAGACAGTATCGAGGCAAACAGATCCTTGTATCTCTGTGAATTTGATGTGTTTTTTGAATAGATTAATAGAAACTGTAATTAAAAACAGGGTAGGAGGCTTAAGGATGAAAGTTTGATTCCTGGCTTTTTGAAAGGGGATTGATACTTCAGAAAGCTATTGGGGTCTTGCCAAAGTGTCAAAAAGGGGACAGGGATCTACTCATACAAAAGGTTTTCAAAAACGCCCCTTCCCCAGGTGCTTAAAGGAACAAAGCTGCCACCAGGTGAAAGAACCAGCTGGAGGAAGTTCCTGGCTAAGGAACAGGGCAGTGACACAGGGTCACAGTTCACAGCAGGGAAAAGTCACTGTTAGAGCTCTGCAAGGATTGATACTGAAATTGGAGATATTCAATTAAGTGCTGTAACATAGCAACTGGATGGTCCATTATTAAACTATCTAAAAGAAGAGATGAATAGGAAAGTAATCAAGTTTGCTGATTAAAGTCAGCTATGGAAGATAAGATGACTGAACATGAACCAAACAGCTAATTAAAAAGGAAACATCACCTGTAACACAGGTATTATCTTAATCATAATTTACTGAAGATTAGGACAATATTCCAGAGAAGTTTCACCAAAGATGTTCACCTTGCTTTTACTTTTTTTTTTTTTTTGCCATCTCCTTGTTACTACTGTTGTGGGCACAACCAATCTTGCATTCTATGTGGAAAAAGCACCTACAGATGTAGCCAGAATTCCTAATCAGAACTAGGAATTCACATCAGCTGGAGCAGCACAAATTCCCAAGTGGCAAACCATTAAACTCAGCTAGAAACATGCATCCAGCTTTAACAAAAAACGTATTTAAAAATGAAAAAAAGAATCTCACTTTCAGCAAGGCAGGCATCTAATTGCAGTGAGACTCTGCTTTTGCAACAGTTAGAGAATTTCAAATTGCCTGCAACATTTGGCTATTTATCCAATTCATCTAGGCTCAGTTTAAACTGTGTGTATTAGTAGAGAGGTCATGTCAGAACAATGGAGACAGCTATTTTAGCTAGTATATTTACAAAATTATTCTTTCTGCTGTATTATTTTGTGACAAGTCTTGTACTGTGAAGATTTCTGCTTCTGTAGTGCTTGAGCTGTCTGTGCTGACAACCCCTCCTGGTCTCTGAAAAGTCAGTACATCAATAAACTTTCCTGTCCAAAGCAGACTTTTGGTCCTCCATTGGTCACTATGACTGGATGACTGCATTACATCTTTCACTGTGTTATACCTAAAGCCTATTAGAACAGCTTAAAGCTACTAAATTGGGTGCAAACTACTTTTTAAGACTCATATTTACCCAAGATGAAAGAAATGTCTTGATCAGCACCAGGAAGTGATAATGGATCCTCAAGGAAGTCCAAACTATATCTTTCAGTTGGAAAATTTTTAAAACCCAGCCAAGATACTCCCACAAATGCTGAAGTTGGTAGGGATCCACCTCTCCAGCACAGTGTATTGCTTGCTGTGCAATACATCACAGCTTGCACAATAAAATCACATTTAAAATTACCTTCCTATCTCTGAAGTGGAGACAACTGTTTTAAAAAAATAATTATTAAAAAAAAAAATTTAAAATGGCTCCATGGTATATTAAGGGAACTGTAGGTCCATGCTCCTGCTCGCTACCTTAGGTAAAACAGCAGGGAGCATAACAAGAGTGGAGTTAGTAAAACGTGCGGATAAATGTGATTTACATTGGAAGAGTCAATGTGGCTTTTTTGAAGAACAGCCTGGAAACACAATGCAGTTCTGTAAGGAACAACAGCAGAAGGTTAATGATGTTCCATCTAAGGAATTTACAAAGATTTTCAAAGGCTTTTAAACAAAGCCAAACTCATTCATTATGGGGTTTGGGTTTGCTGTGTTTTAAAAGGGAATCAGGCAACCACCTGAGATAACAAGAAAGGCATAAGCCACAGATTGTAAATCCTCACAATTCATTTCAAAACATGTTCAAAAAGGTCAATCAGGAGCAGTCAACACGGATTTACAAAAAGCAAATCATGCTCGACCAAGCTAATTTCCCCCTGTGACAAAGTGACTGTCTATGCAGATAAGGGAAGCACAGTGAATGCAATGTACATTGACTTTTGGAAAGCTTTTGAACGTCTGACACAGCATTCAGATTTAAAAGCTGAGGAAGCCTTCCAGTTGACAAGTAAAAACTCTGAATTAAGTGACTCAAGAGATTCAGCTGGCATTACAAATAATATACACAGGCATGGGATATTCTGTCCTGTTTGAACAACGCATTTATTACATTAGTTATAGCATAAAAAGCATCCTGAACTTTGTCTATGTTCTACAAAGAAGCTGAGTGTCTCAATGGCAGAAAGCACACACGTGGCAGAAAGAAAAGCAAACAAGTAGATATTAACCTGAGCATTAGAAGGCAGCACCAGCAGAGCAATCTAATTCAGGAATTAGATTAATAGTCATTATTATCTCTCTCTCTCTCCTGCCTAAATTCCTTCTTTTCACTTATTAGCTGGATCTAGTTCAGAAAGCTACATGAAGTGGAGGTAATTCAGTGGACCCAGACTGGTGGGGTTGTTTGTCTGTTTGCTTAACGTGTTTCCTAATTCTCTGCAGTTCAACAGGAAAATGCTTGGTTGCTTCTGACACTTCACAAGACCCAAGGAAGTGTCAGGAAGAACAATGGCTAGTGAGCCAACTACAACAAATAGTAGGCAACCTGATTACCAATCTTTAATAAAGGTTAAAAACAATACAACAGGAGAGCACACTTATCAAAACGAAGTGTTTTGACAGACCCGAAATGTGTTTCCTTTTGAGAATTTGTCTCTCGGGTATTTTCCATTTTCATCTGGAATGGGCAGAACAAAAACAACACTTTCCCATAGGACAAAATAAAACGTAATGGTTATGTCTCTAATCAGATTTTTCAGCAATGAAGAAAAAAAGCCCTGATGTCTTCCATCTCCTACTTCCCCACTATCAAAACAAAGTTAGTCAGGGAGAAACTAATATTCCCAGAAGAGAAAATATCTGCACCACTTGCCCAGCTGTCCTGCTGAAGCTCCATTTCAAGCCCTTTCACTGATCCCAGTTGTCTGGACAAACTGGTGTACTGGTGTCTGATAGCCAGTTCCTCATGTCATCCTTCCCACAGCCGTTTTGCTTTGCTTTCATGTAAGTTAATTATTTACACACAACATTGGCCTCTTCTGGTACCAAGCACAGTTCCTACTTTCACAGCTAAATAGAGTTATTCTAGGCTGTGCCAAGAAGCTACAGCATGCTATTCAGTAAAATTAGAACAAACAGGAAAATTTGTCATCGCATAAAATGCGGCACTAATTCATTTTTCATGACTGAAAAAACATAATTATAGAGCATTTCTAATAGAAAAGACTTTGTTGCATAAACTTAACACACAATTTGCAAGTTCCAACTAATTAAAAAAAATATTTAGGAAGTGAATGGTTTTAGAATGTTGTATGAATTAAGGATATGAGAAGAGTGACAGAATATTCATTCATACTTATTTTTAATCAGCCAACTGGGATACCAAGATATTGTTTATGAGTTTTCTGAATACATCAAGATCAAATGGAATTACAAAATAAATATAATTCTAAAGCCACATCAGTAAGTTAGTGAAAGTCACCAATATGAACACCTAAAAAAGACTCGAGTTAAAATTCAGTTAAATTATTTAAACAGAAACATACTGACAAATACTCATTGCTGAAAACATAAGAAAGAGAAAAATAATAAAAATATCCTTGGAATAAGCCCTCTGAGTTTAGTTCAGAACTCCATTGACTGCTACCTTTATCTAAATGTCTTGGCTAGAAAGGGGTTTTTTTTTGTAAACAGGAGCCTCATAAGAAAAATAAGAATAATTCCTGAGGATAGGAATTTCTTCCTTTCAAAGGAAAATCATATGAGCTCTTCTTTCTCCCTCATTTAAGCAATTTCAGCTCAGTATCCTTCCATTATACACAGATCATGGTGGACAGCTAGCCTGTACAGAATGAAGGTATTGAACCACGAAAAATTTCACAGAAATCTCACTTAAAACTGGTTTGTAATTTTTAGGCTGCGAGCACTTGTTAAAAATACCTCTACCATCAAATTTATCAAAACGGTTATAGTCAGATGAGTTCAGCAGCAGCAGCAACATAAGCCTGGAACATTCACTTTGGTGGCCAGAAGAAAAGAGCTATACCCTTAGAGAATATCACAGCTGTGGATTTCAAATTTTCAAATGCCATTAAGAACTACTATTACCATAATTCCTAATTTCTCTTGTTGCTTCTCTCTTTGTACAAATGTCACCTGAGGTTTGCATTGAACTGAGACAATTCTTTTCCTTAGCAGTGATGAGTACTCACACCACTTCATTTGGCAGGTAATAGCTTTTCCAGGAAAAAAAAATAAAAAATAAAACAAATCTGGAAAACGTATGATTTTGAGAGGACTATGAAGACATTATAAAGAACTTCTCAAGTTCAAAC
>VZTR01010958.1:62651-75077 GCA_013400775.1 Chaetops frenatus
GGGGGGGGGGAAGGCAAATTCCTTGCAAATTTCCATGCAAATCCTGTGTTTTACTTTTATAAGTCAGCTGCCCTCTATCAAACTAGGTACTGTTACTTTGCTCATGGTCCTCTTCTCCCTCATGTCAATAAAAATGAACTCAGCAACATTAGAGGAGGGAAACAAACAAACAAACAAACAAGNGGATTTCAAATTTTCAAATGCCATTAAGAACTACTATTACCATAATTCCTAATTTCTCTTGTTGCTTCTCTCTTTGTACAAATGTCACCTGAGGTTTGCATTGAACTGAGACAATTCTTTTCCTTAGCAGTGATGAGTACTCACACCACTTCATTTGGCAGGTAATAGCTTTTCCAGGAAAAAAAAATAAAAAATAAAACAAATCTGGAAAACGTATGATTTTGAGAGGACTATGAAGACATTATAAAGAACTTCTCAAGTTCAAACAAAAAAAAAAAAATGGTTACAAACTTAAATTTTGCAAAAGCCATCTTTAATAGAGTCAGGTAACCATAGTACTTCAGAGCAATGTTACTCAGCATTTACTGCAATTATATAAGTGTCATATCCAAGTCAACAGGAAGGGTTCAATTTGCATAGGGCATTCAGAGAAAAGAGCAATTTAAGAGCAGAGGATGTAATTTAAAGGAAAATATACAAATTGGATGACAGCAAACACTTCATTTCATTCCTCAGGTCTCGGAGGTTTGAGCTTTTATCTTGAGAATCAAACATTGTCAAATAAACAGGTTTAAAATTTGCCATCACTAGAAACAGAAGTGTAAAATGAGGAACCCTTTTGTATTTCTAATAACCACCACAGAACCCAGAAGGGAACGGGCTATTGCTGATCCACTACCATTTATGTGGCATGTAAAGAATCCCAAAAGTGCAGTGGTTTAAACAACCAAAAAACCCAAAAGTACAGACTCACTACCCAGACAGAAGAGTTTGAATCCATCCTGGCTCACCGAGGGAATATTAGGCTTTTTCAGCAAGTGAAGTAAGTTATTTTACTTCACCCTCTTCTCAGAATTGTAACACTGAGTAGCAAACACTTCATAAGCTGCTGTTCTAGAGAGGGAATTCCTGGAGCAGCCTTGTCCAAGCTCTCTGGATAAAGCACTGAGCTGAGACAGGTGACACCTGCCAGGAGCCCCTGATGACCGAGGGGAGAGTGTGTTCTCTGACCTGGCACGAAAGAGATGATGAGATATGAAAGAGCTGGTCCTTTCTCTTGTACAATAGGAGATGTCTTGGAAGCTCATTTAATGCACCCTGATTTTCCTTCATATCTAGACTCTTGCACAAGTAACTCCAGATCATCCCTCAGATATTTCCTTCCTACACCAGTGTTGTTCTGCCAATTTGGGCTTTAGTCTCTTGCCCAGAAAGAGATGACAGCAGACTAAACCAAAAGTATACTCATAATTTCCTGTTGACTTTCATCTGTCAGGAAAGACACTTAGAGAACCCAGACAGCCAAGAAATTCTGTAATATTATGCAGTGAAACATCAAAAGATGATGGCTGTAATCCTCCTTTACATTAACTTTTTGGAAGAGTAGCAGTAAATAGGGTTTACAATGGTGACTTAGTACTCAGATATATTACAAAGAAAAAAGACCGATTGTGACAGCAAACTCTCAGCCTCCAAAGTCAAAATGCAAGTGTAACATAGAAGATANCATGGTCCTCTTCTCCCTCATGTCAATAAAAATGAACTCAGCAACATTAGAGGAGGGAAACAAACAAACAAACAAACAAGCAGATGTTTAAGAGCCACTTTATAATCTATCAAGACAATCTAAGAGGGAGCTGTCCAGCTGGGATTTTCCCCCTCTGAACCTATTCTCTTGGAAAGATGGAAAGATTAGCTCTTTCAGATTCTAAAATATGGATCATTAGAAAAACTGAATGGCCATGGAAGTTACTAAAAAATGAAACTTTAAACTCAATGAAGCAAATCTATTTTTTGGGGAGTAGAGACTAGGAATACAGATTGTATGGACAGAAATACATAAAGCTTCAATCCTTACTTCCCTGTAAGAACAGGAATAGTTTTGTGGTCTGTTACAGAGCATACATTTTCTGTGGCTACATCATATATTAGTTTCTTTCAGAAAACAACTTACAAAATGTAATGTAAGTTGTATCAGTTTGGAGAGACAGGCTAGTATCTCGTTTTACTCAGCTGCAATTATGCTGCATTTCAATATTGATTCCAAATAGAGCTGGTTATTTTCTAATGGATTTCTGGAAAATACTAAATACTATCAAGATGTCTCAAAGGTGATTAACCTTTTATGAAAACAGAAACTTCAGGGCACAAGAGCTGGGGAGGCTGCCTTCCCCTGCTGGCAATTCCTGCACATATTGCTATCACACCAGCAATTATTTATCAGCTTGTGTGAACTGGCAGGGAACAGCCTTTCTGTGCCCAAATTCCCAGGTCCCTTTTCTCTGGAACAGGAAGCCTAAATGCACTTTGGAGCACAGAAATCTGAGAGTGTCTCTGCTCAAGAGCACACGAAAGCTCAGAGCTGGAGCTTGGTAGATGAAGACTTCCAGCTCCTGGCTGAAGGACTGGGAGATTTCTAGAGTGTGGATAACTCTGAGCAAACTGCCTTAAAAAGCCTCAAACTACTCAGCACATCACGTTTTTCCCATCTGCTGCAGAACTGCTATTCATTAAAACACCAACTGCTATCTCGTGCAGGTTTGGGGGTCTGTGTGGGTTTTGTGTCTTTTTAAGTTATTTCTCATAATTTTTTTTCCAATTCTTGCTGAAGTTTTCAGTCCTAAAAGCAAATCTGGGAAAAAATATTTAATCCCAAATTGGAAAAGCAAAACTTAAACAAAAAACAAAACAAAACAAAACAAAACAAAACAAAACAAAAAAACAAACAAACAAACAAACAAACAAACAAACAAACAAACAAAAAACCTTTTAAAATCATCTATTTACAGTTTTACAAATATTTCCCATGAATTAGAAATCAAGATGCCTGAAACTAGCACTGAAGGCCCCAGATAAGACACAGTCACGTGGTTTAATATCAATAACTCCTTTCAGAGAAGAAAAATCCCGAGACCTTGGCCTTTTCCCTTCACCTCCCAAGCTGAAGACAGGAAACTTTGTTCACCCCTTCCCTGACTGCACTCTCTGTACTCACAGCTTGGCACCTTTTTGGACCAGGACACAGAAGCCTTTCTGGCCTGGCTGGAAACACGGACAGCATGTTACCCATAAAAGCTGCCTGCATCCTAAATGACTCTGCACCATGCTCTGTCCAAAAGAGATTAATGAGACAGATTTCCCCTCTGTCTGCTGCGCTGCATGTTTGTGTTCCATGCTGAAATCATGAAGAGCTTCGGGGCAGAACTAATAAAAATTGATTAAAACAAACTGGATCTCTATTTTTCTTCATTTGTGCCTGGAAAAATATGTTAACATGTTACATTAAATTTCATTAGTAAAAGCCACAATTTAAGATGTTTTAAATATCCTGATTAATATTATTTTTTTACTTTGAATATTTTCTTTTCTAAATCTAAGATGCAGATCAACTTTCCTTTTTTTCCTGGAAATTCCTATAATAACTACACATTTTATTAATACTCTTGGTACTGAAAGCAGTAAGAAGAGACTGGTAAGGAGTTTTCCATTGGGAAGATTAAAAAAAAAAATTACTTTGCTCACTAACTGGCACAAGCATTCAATCCATCAACTGAAAAGATGAATTTATGAGTAAATATTACACACAAAGATAAAAACCCAGAATCTCAGGAAAGCGGGGATATAGGGAAGGAAAGCTGTAGTCATGTCTAAGTTTGCAGAGCACAGAATTGCAGAGTTCAAGCTGAAGCAGTGGCTTATCCCTTCCACAGCAGATTTGTGAGATCAGGTTTAAATCTGCTTTACTGCTTTCCCCAAGGACTGCCCAGCAGCAGCCAGAAGGTGCAGTTGGGATTCTCTGTACAATCTGACCACAGGGATCCTCAACAGCTCCAGTCTTCTCAGACCTCCTGACTTTACAGCCTCTAGGACAGGAATGCTGAGGTACCAGGTGTTTACAGACGGGCTTTTTCTAACCAGGCGCTTTTTCCCCCCAAGGTATTTTGAATTTTATTTAACAAAAATTATCAAGTAGCATAGGTATTCTCCCTGTTCCCAGAAATAGCTTTGTCCCTTTTGTCATTTACAAATTCCTTACAGCCAAAGAGTGAAATTCAGTAAATCAAGCTACAGTTGTGAAGCCGATCCCCTTGTTAGTGAGCACTTCAGGAACTAAGTATTATGCATAGGTTTGACAAATTTTATTTATTTTGGTGTTTAACTTTGTAGTGTCAGAAAAGGTTCAAAATTCTTCTCAGCATAAAGATACACATGCAGTGTACTTTTTATTTTTATAAACATACTGTCATATTTAATATTTAATATATCCATATTAGTTTACATGGAAGAACATCTGTCCTTTAATTCCTCAGCCTAACACACTTTCAAATAATTCCAGTTGCACAGCACTCCAATCCTATTTTCTCCAAGCTTGATGTTAATCTTACACCCAGGATGATGTTTGCTTTCTATTGCAAGGCCCCAAAATGTAAACAAATTCCTTCCCAGAATATACTCTGATAAAGGGATTACTTAGAAGAAAACTGATGCTAAATAAATTATAATATATATGCCATTCTAACAGTAGACATGTCCAATTACTACAAAGAAAAAAAAAATCCAAAACCAAAATATACTCCAACAGAAATTTATTTAGATACCCAATAAAAAAAATCTGTTTGCTACCACATCAGGCATATGCAGAAATAACAGTTCTTTCCATTTAGCTTCCTAAATGAACAGCCTTGGAGGTATAAACACACACTTGTCAGGACAACCTCTCCAGTGTGCATGTCAATTCTGCAGAACACAACTCTGTATGCACCAAAGATTAAAAAACAGTTTTTCAGGGTCAAGAGAGATTTCAGGGCAAAAAGTTGCATTTACCTCATCTGACTCAACAATAAAGAATAGAAATCCATTAACACAGCAAGAAAATCCACATTGCATCAGTTTTCAGTAGACTTGATTAATCTAGACTCCATTTCTTATAGCTGGATATACTCCATTTTCTTGAAGAAACAAATAGCAGATTAGACAGAACCATATTTAGATTCACATTGCAACAGAATGAAAAGAAAAGGTTGGTCAAACTGCAGAAATAATTACAAAGAAGTAAGAAAAATTACCACGGAATTAAGTTGCTAGGATACTGCACACTAATGTGAAATCAGATATAACAATTAAAGTAAAACTATACTTTCTGGAAGTAAGAACCAAACCATGTATTAGTCTAAGCCAAGTAATTAAATGGAATACTGAAAATAGAAGTAAACTGAAGAAAGCAACTCAGAATGCTACATTGTCAATTTAGTATCAAAAGCTGGAAAGGTGGATTGATGCACCATTACAGACACCAATTTGACAACAGTAAATATAGATTAGAGACTACAGTTGCACTTATACCATCAACATCATCTTCTGTTTCAGCAAGTTGTAGTTTAAAAATTTTCCCGGTGTTAAAACAAAAAAAAACCCCAACAAACTACAAAAACAAACAATCAAAAACCCAAAGAAACAAACAAAACTACAAGTAAGAGATCTAACTGCTTGGGAAGGGGTCAAAGGAACTGGTTTGTGTAGAAAACCTCAAGTAAGACTCCACAAAGTGTCCCTTTTAGTTAGTTTTTATCTGCTTAAGTACTATAGCTGTATGGGAAGGAATTCCTCAAAAGAGTGAAACTAATTAAGTAACCAAAACAAACAAATAAAAAACCCTCAATTAAATAAGGGAAGTTTTGAAACACAGGATTTGCTTCAAACTTGTAGATAAAATGAGCACATCAGCCTAAAGCAATGATTTTTCTAAACTGTACTAGTATCAGCTTGCCTTTGTATGAATAGGCAAATAGTTCTTGCCCACTTTTCATCAATCAAATCAAGATTTACAATTATGATAAGTCAATGCATATTCCAGTGTTCAAGAGTAAATCCTTGACACCTTCTTTAGGCACTTGTGATTTCTTATGTTATAAAAATGCTGACCTCTCCATCCCAGGGAAGCAAGTTCCAGATTTGTACTAACTTAAATTTACATATCTGTATTTTGTATTTTATTTGACCAACTCATAGCAGACTGAGGTGCTTTTTAAGGTGACTCAGAAAACCTTGAAAGCTTCTTAAAACCCCAAAACCACAAAAGCTTAATGCCCAAAAGATTGTCTACAACCACTGTGGCCCAGCAACAAAGCAAACAGTGCTCATTATCAGAACTAATAGCGTTCATTGTCAATATACTGACTACATTTATTCTTACAAATATGGAGTATATTCTGACATAAAACTACTCTGCTGTAGCAGTTTTACTGTGCAAAAATACCATTCTCAAAAAAAAGGATAATTTGAGAGTTTTCCATACAAATAAGCATCCACATTAAAATCAGGCTATTTCATAAATAAAACTCTGCAGGCCTTGCTCTACAGCCCAATAATGTGCTGGCACATGGAGCTGACAACAGACGCAGCAGAAGGAGCATTGACACTTCCAGCATCAACACCCCTGTCTGCAGGGCCAGCACGGGGAAGGACAGGGCCTTGGAGCTGCTGCTAAATTCCACATGATCCATACAATTCATTGCAGCAGGGAGTGATGGCAAAAAAACTTTTTGACTTTATAAATGGACCAGCTGAATCCTGATGCCCTGAAACAATAAAATATTTCAACTATTTCTATGCAAGACCTCTAAGACAGTAATCACTTGCAAGCATGCCTGCTGATATAGAGATTCTGACAACTGACCGTGGCAACAAAGAACTTCTCTTTTCCAGCCACAAGTCACCCAAATTTGCTACTCCCCAATATCTGTTGCTGTACAAAAGCCTCTGCAATGCTGCACACGTCTCATCCTTGCACACAACATCCTCCCCATCCAACAGCAGGCTCTGCTTCAAACTGCCATTGAATCAGGCAGTTCCTGCAACCCAAGACAACTTGTTGGCTTGTTTATGTCCAACAGATGGGCCATAAACTTGGAGGCAGCTAAAAGAAGAAATAAAACTGGCAAAATAGTTCTGATAAGCCAGGAGGAAGCTGCATTCACAGAAGGATCCATTAAGCTCCCCTCAGTCCCCTCCCAAATATCACACTGATAAATGAGGGAAAAATTGGTGCCAGGGGTTTGCTCTGACATGTCGAAAAACATGTCCAGGTCCTCTACTGTTCTACTTTTCACATTCACATAAATGGGACAACGAAGAGGGAGTGGGAATCATTAGCTTTGGGCTTTGGATATTTTGGGGTTTTTTAACTTTTAAAATTCACAACTTCAGACAGGCTTTAAGGATGGATAACTAAAGACTATTCTTAGCTCATGCAAAAGCCAGACAAGAGGCTGAGAAGAGAGCTAGACAGAATTCTTCCTTATATTCTGCAGGATGACTGTGTGTACTGCACATTTTAGAAAAACAGAAGGTCCCAGAATCTTATATAAATACATATTTATGCATCTCTTTTAATGCATTTATATAAATACATTAATAAAACAATAATATTGGTTTAATTTCTATGTTACATTCTTTCAAATTAATACAACATTCATATTTGAAATAGATTTGATTCTTTCTTTTCCACTCAATCAAATTTGGCACATGGCCAAAATCTCAGTTCAACTAAACGTCTCATTTGCATTGATTTGTTTGCAGTGTGTGGTACAGTCTAAGCAATACAATCCAAAATAAAGAAAAAGGAAGTGCACGCAGACATATTAACTGGTTTAGCATTTCCAGTTAGAATAGTAATTAATAAATAAGTTCTTTTAGAAGTTAATGTACATGTGAAACGAATTCTTTGACGCTGCCAAGCTTGCAAATGTTGGCAGCTGTAAAACTGTTCTGCCTTGGGAAAGAGACAACTTAAGATGTCTTAAATTTGGAGCAGAACTATCAGAGCAAAGACTCCAAGTGCAAAGACACACACACACACACACACAGGTCAATAGCAGGCTGGACGTGTCCTGAACTCCCAGCTCAGAGATTCAACTTTCAGCCACGCTGGGGTTATCTGGTTATGTGGCTACATCATCAGAGGAGACAAAGGAGACTTCAGCACGTAATGCTGATGATAACACACCAGTGGAGCAGGGTTCTGAGCTCAGCTCCAAGCACAGTGTCTGAGTGCCTTGTTGTGCTTCTCTCTGACGAGCCCCAAAAGGATCCAAGGCACAGAGATGGAGCAGGCTGCTCGCTCAGAGCTGCCAGGCACAGAAAGGATGCCCCGAGGGAAACCCCCAGCGAGGCACAGGGCGGAACCCAAGGGCTGAGCGTGGCTGGGTGCTCCACCCATCAGCCTGAAACAGCTCCTGGGAGACACGGCAGCTGAAGATGCTGACTAACAGGGCCATCCAAGCGATCTGTAATTTGCGGAGTTTTTAGAGCATATCTAACGTCTTCAAGTTGCAGAACAAATGCACCCTGGCAAAGTCAGAAATGATGAAAAATCTGGTCGCTCTCCCAAGCAAAAATGTTTAGAAGCAATGTAAGAGGACAGCAATTTTTCTGGCAACCGATACTGTGAAAATAAACAACGAAGCAGTATTTTAATTTGTCACCCCCAGTTTTAGTAATTTAAAAATGTTAAATGACTCTTGAAATGTGCACCTGGATTTGGTGAGATTTTAGCATATGCCCTTTGTGGTAAACACAGCAAATGATGACAACTTTGAGCCTTTTTTTAGCTATTGCCTTCTCATCTGCTCCAACAATAAAGTAAACCTTTGAAAACAGTGTAGTGGAAATAGATCAGCTAGCTGATCCTATCAGTTTTTCCTTCTTCAGTAACTATGATGGAAATAAATCTTTAACCATTGTCTTGGTGCTTACTGCAAGAACTGAATTTTAAATTGACTTGTAGACAAACATGAGTCTGTGTGAATACCACATGATGAGTAGATTTCATAAGGCAGCTATTCGGGTGTCTCACTTGTCTTAGGCACCTGCAGCTTCTGATGAAACACTTCAAAAGATTTGCTGTAATATGCTCTGCAGAGGAAGCACTTTAGGAGTATGACTAAGCAAAGCAGAAACAGAACATTGCTCCTGAATACCTATTAAATTAAATGTTCAGTAACATGCCTGCAAAATATTCTGAGAGTTTACATTTATATGCACACTTCTGCAATATATCTGTATGCTACCAAAAGCACTTCAGAGTCTTTTAAGTTAAGGCCATTTTTCTAAAAGTTACTCTTAATGACCTATTGTGAACTTTTAGGGGAAGAAGCGTAAGCCAAAATAACTTCAGCTTCAGTCACATTACATGAAACTGCCTTGAGTGTAAAGACATATTTTCCTTTTTATGAAGAGTGAAAACAAAAGAAGTATAATTCAATATACCACATATTAGTGACCACAGACACGTATATGGACCAGATTAATGCAATTTTTGTCATAAGAAGTTCTTCTCAATTTAGAACTTAACTTTTCTTACAAAAACAAATACAGACGGTCAAGAATCTGTTTCAAAACTGTATGTACTAACAATCACTGAAGTCTTGTTAAATGAATGCAATGCCAAAATAGTGTTCCCAGATAACAACATTAGTTTAGTAAAAAAGATTAACGTTATATTAAGGAGTGATTTCTTTATTTCCCTGTAAAATAACTTTACATGCTGTTCCAAAGTCATAAAAAAACCTTGCAGCTGTGCAAAGCCATATTTAAAAATGTTATCCAAAGGCAGAATACATGTTTATAATTAATTGAAGAGTAAAAATAAAACGCCAACTGTTTTCTCTCTTTTGTGATTTCAACCCACAGAAGAACCTTGCAAATCCTGCAGGAAAGCTTCTTTTTCAAGTTCAATCTCTTTTGATTACTTGGTAGGTTTGCTCTGTTGGCAGATACCACTAGAAATTAATACATTTTCAACTCTCCAGATACACATTCAAGAACATTGAGTACCAGTATTGGGAATACAGAAATCTCATTGAGATGGGATTTGTTTGTTGGGTTTTGAGTGGGTTTTTTTGCCAGAAAGCATCAACTAGACTTCATATTATCTCACACATTGCTTTGTCAAGTACCTAAATCAGAGACCAGAATAGATAACCTTGGACTGCGCAACTAGAAAAACATTTCTGATGAACTAGGAAAAAAAATATCAAACTTCTCATTTCAGAAGGGCAAAATGAAGACTTAAAGCATCTCCAATGAAATGCAGCAAAAAGTCCGAGTCAGCACTTTCACAAGAGTTTGTCTGGAGAGACAATCTTAATTCGTGGGCAGAAACCCAAAAACCTATTGAGAAGCTTCTGACTTTAATAAAGAGACAGCTACATCAAGAGACCTCTTTGATCAATTTTCACCTAAACCTGTTGAAAACGTTACAAAAAATGTAATCATAAAAATGAAACAAGGCAAGAATAAATTAATGCTTACAAGGAGGATGAAAAGAACAGTTAACAAGTAAGGTCTTGCAACGAATATATAAAGAAGATTGAAGGAGGAAAAATATTTCCATCTGTATATTTTTTTTAATGCAACATGAATGGAATTTTGATTTAAAAGTAAAGCAAATTTCAAGTTCTATATCAGAAGACAAATATTTTACTGTGATAAATACCATGTTGAACATACTAAAAAAAAAAAAGGAAAACAACCTATCATTTTTTTAACACAAATAGAAGGTAAGAATCAAATACTCTAAGATCTTCCTAAGACAACAAATAATTAATATATGAAAGGGAAATCAAACTCTACTAGTTTCTGCTTATTTCTGGAGAGCCTCAGAGTGATCTTTGGACAAAATTCATTTAACATTCCCATAAGCAACAATTGCCATATAGGTAGGACTGTGCTAATTATAGTTACTGATGAGAGACTTGGGAAAGAACTGTCAGCGTAGGGAAAAAGCACAATTAAACAGCTAAAAAAAACTTGACTGAAAGCACTGGACCAATACAGCAGCCTGGAATGAGAAATAGTAGCTATGCATTCTTTCTGCATGCTATACAGAGTTTCCTGTTTTAAGTTTCTGGTTTAAAGATTGGAAGTAAGGCAAAAAAAAAAAATTAAAAAACAAACAAACAAACAAACAAATCAAAAATTATTTAATAAAAATATTAAAGTTACTGTAAATGGCAAGTGGCATAATCCAGCAGCAGTGGACATTAAAAATAGGGAAGGATTAGTAACAATAAATTCCTGATCTTATTTATAAATGAATTCTTGGTTCATAAAAGGGACTATAGTATGTGGCAGCTTAGAATAGCAGAATAGTGCTGATATATATTCTGAAAACTATTAGAATAGGCTCTGTTCATAGAGGGATATTCATAGAGGGATATGGATTGAGGCTAGTCAAGCACACAGCATTTG
The DNA here is from genome assembly GCA_013400775.1 of Chaetops frenatus. Classification (NCBI taxonomy): domain Eukaryota; kingdom Metazoa; phylum Chordata; class Aves; order Passeriformes; family Picathartidae; genus Chaetops; species Chaetops frenatus. The sequence goes on from VZTR01010958.1 coordinate 74,085, forward strand.
GAAGAGAAGCATGAGATACTTGTCACTATATAAAAACTGAATTGAGGAAGTCACTCAAGCTATTCTGAAATCAGGCACAGGAAGAACCAACCACAGAAACAAATAAATCATTATTAAAGAGATCCCACAGAGAAAAAAAAAAAAAAAAAAAGAAGGTGGAGAAATGAGATAATATAAATTTGCACAATATTTTCCAAGAAAAATCACTTTATAACAATACATTGGTATTTAATGTTTCACCCTAAGAAGTATTTTATTCTTTTTTTACATAAAGTATGTGAAGCTGAAACATGTTCAAAACATATAATTTCTTAATTCTAATGAAGAATTTAGAATACATTTTAAGTTGCAATTTGATTAGGACTGAACTGTGTAGTGAGGCTGAACAAGCTACACGAGGCAGGGATTTTTGTGTAATTTTTCCACCTGGAATTATGTTATTTCCCCGCACCTTACAGCAGACAGTCCTCACTTCATGCCTCAAATCACATATCCTGTTTCTCTCCCCTCTGCCATATTACTGTATATCAGTCCTACCCCTCTCCTTCCCATCCAGCATTTCAGAATTCTCTGCATTTCCCAATTTCTTTGCTCACCAAAGCACCTTACACGCTGCCAGGTGAACACAGCTTTGTGCTGCCCAGGAGGGAGAAAACCACCCAAGCCTGGCTTCCATCTGAAGCCCCTTCCAGATGACTGCACTGGTGTCTCCCAGCCTTGCAAACCCTCCCTCCCTCCCTAGATGCTTCCCCCACCTGCAAGTGCACACTCAGGCCTGTAGGTGACCAGGATCAGCCCTGGAGCTCCAGGATCAGCAAGGTGGTGCCTACAGAAGATCTGGTTTGGCAGCTCCCCTCCCCTCCCCTCCCTGCAGCCTATGGAAGCAAACAATAAATGCAACACATCTGCCACATCTGAAAATTTAGTGGATGTACTTCACGTGTGTCGATGCCAAATGGACTTCAGAGCAGAGAAAATCTCAGGCTAAAGCCA
>VZTR01010958.1:75163-90185 GCA_013400775.1 Chaetops frenatus
CTTGAAGATCACTTCCAACCTGGATATTCTGTGAATTCTGTCAATTCTGTGAATAAAAACAATTCATGTTCTCATGCTACCCTAAATATCAACGTAAGAGTAAGAATGATAAGCAATCCAGACCTGCAAAACCAATACGTGTGCTCCCTCATAATTGGTTTAGAGTAATTGTTTGTATCTTTTAGCCTATGATGTTAAGGAGCCAGAATTTTATCCAATGAAATACTGTTTTCTGCTATGTATCCTATATATTGAGTGGATTTCTCAATAAAGGGGCCTTTCTTTGCCTTTCTACACACTGAATGGAAGTCCATTGTGTCGTTTTGTGACTCAACAGCGACACACATGCATCATGAAATTCATGCTATCGTGTTTTTTTAGATGTATTACCTTTTAGTCTTGCTAGTAAATGGCCACATCTTTTACAGGAGCATTACTGCTTAACAAAAAGTCCTCAAAGAAAGCAAAAAAATGTTCATTAAACCACATTCGATGAGAAACTAGAGGTCTTCTGAGTGACCTAGTGTTACAAATTTCAGGTTCTTTTTGTAAAAAGAGGAGGTTGCATTAATACTTATATTTGTTACCATTTCAGACTACTTTTTTTTAGGGTTAATAGGTTCAAAAGCTTGCAAAATAAGCAAAAAGCTTAAAAGCACTGAAAGTATTTATATTAGACATTTGTGTTTCCATTTGTTCAGGTTGTCTCGGAGTCTAAGATATTCACAACCTCAAAATATGAGCTCCTGCAGCTACAAACAACAAAGAACTTAACCAAAAACTAACTGAAATGGTTCAATTTAAAGAATGGCAAGCAGGCACACACCCATTTCATAGAAATTAATTATGTCTCCTCAGTGAAGAGCATCTGTTTCATGAAAGTAGGACAAAGGCTGGAATGTAGCACAGCCTTTCACATCCAGCATTAACCAGATGACCCAAGCTGACCTGGAACAGCATAATTCTGACTCTGTTGAACCAGCCAGTACCAGGTCTTCCATAACTCAGCTGCATTGACATCAACACTTCAAAAAAAACCCAAACAAATAGTACACATTTTAATGAGACTTCTATTTACGGAGAGCAAAAATGCGCATTTTGGGGGATGTTTTCATATTTCAATTTCAGAACACTTCAGTTAGTGCATTTAAATTGTCTTTAGTTTTGGCAACTTTCTTACCAGAAGCCAACTGATGCATGGACATTTAATTTATTAGCTTTGAATGCAGTGCAAATCAAGTGATGAAAAATATATATGTGTGTACAGAGAATTAAATTTAGTTTAAAAGTTTATATATACATATAGTTAAATCATACTCAATAAATGCAACCTCTACACCACGTATCTGTTCTTAAATAATAGAAAATGCAACCTGACTTTTTTCCAAACTTCTGCATATGAATTTCTGCTGACCACAGAGGATGTTGCACTTTTAAGCTGGACTACATCTCACTCAAAACTCTGAATTTCAACATGCATTTTTAGCATTCTGCTCCAAGACTAATGACCAGATCTGCTTTAGTACAGTGCTAGGATGAGATGATACTAAAAACTCTCACTGAGAAGAATGGAACATGCATTAACAAAAAGTTAAATGGTTGTGTTTGCAAGGAGAAGAGTAAGGAAAACCAGTGTATTGAAGATGAATTACACAGGGCTAACCAGCTGAGCCACAGCCCTGTGATGTTTCCAGCTCAGGGACTTGTTTGGAGAACTCCACTTTCAGCCTCCTAACCCTGCCACAAGCTGGTGAACTGTAACTGCTCAGAAGATGCACTTTATATAGAATAAGACAGGCTCAACTCAAAGGGTTAGTGAAGAATGAAGAGCTCAATTCTATTTGATACTTTGTCATGGCATTTTGTGACGAGAAAGAATGAAAATGTTGAAAGATACTTGCCAGCAGAGCCAGCAACAAGACAAAAGCTTTGATGAATCGATAATTTAATAAGTCGAAAATTTAGCTAACATTTTAGGTGGCTGGAAGCCTGATTTATTATATCAGTTTTCTGGATAAATTTTAGTACTTCCACAATCTCAGAAGACTATATGGTGGAGTGGGGGAAGAGTTTTTTGATTTGCTGAGATCATCAGACAACTTAAAAGCATGTGCAAGTGCAGAGTGCAGAGCAGTGGTACTTATTTAACAAATCCATTCTGGGATGCAGCTGCTGACAAATAAGCATAGATAAAATGGTCCTGTTATATGTATGAGGTTTCTACACAGCAATTACTTAAGATTTACAGCTTATGCACTCAGCAAGTTGAGAAAAATGCCAACACTCTTGTGGGACTGAATGACTTTTCACTGACTGTGACTGCACCTTTGAATTTTCCCAAGCAGAATTTTCACAGAGAGAGCAGACACATGGGCATGCCTACAATTTCAACTGTAAAAAATCATAGAAAACACACAAGTTACAGTAAGAAAATCACCTTGGTATTATCTGAGCATTGATACCAATTACTTATGAGTTCCACAATGAAAATAAACAGAATTCCAAGTAATACCATCCCACAGAGATGAAAAAATAAAATAATCTTTGATTCAGCTTAAATAACTGATTTTGTGGCAGAAGAGCTGGACTTTAGAATTTTATTTGTATTTTTAAGTGCTTCATGCACACTTCAAATTCTTCAGCAAGGCACGGGGACAGAAGGGTGGCTGGCAAAAAAAAAAAAAAAACAAAAAACCAAAAACTTCTTTCCAGGGTACTTGGAATATTTGCTTAGAGTCAGCTAACTAATTAAATGAGGTTAATCAAATATCATGTGATAATTGCCCTATCTCCTTGATGATTTCTTTTCAGTATTGATATAAAAGGATATACACCAACAATTCTTTGCCTATCTTGTAATTTCCATTTAATTCTGCTGTTTGTAATGTTTTGCACAGATAGGGGTTTTCAAGAGGAATTAATCATGACAAACACTTTGAAATAACTCCCAAAAAAAAAAAAAAAAAAAAAAAAAAAAAAAAAAAAAAAAAACCCTACATAGACNATCACTGTCATGAGCCTGAGTAGCCTTAGAACTCAGTTTAGTTAGTCTTAACTTTAAAAAGACAAATCCAAAGGTTCTGAGATCCCATTATTAGGAGAAAAGAAGAGTAAGAACTGTCTACTCAAAATATTAATTATTTCTTTTAAATTCCATCCTTGGAAGAAAGACTTCAGGTTAAAGTCTCTGTATGTACACATCTGTTTCATTTTCATCTGAGCTCTAAAGTGGCAGTTGTCTAAAGCTGTGCTGAAGAAATTAACCAAAGTCACACCCGGCAAAAGTCAATATTTGGCAATATTTAAAAATTAACAGTTACTGCAACTGAAAAATTACAAAAACAAAGGGAAAGTACTAGTAAATATAAAAAGAAAGTATCTAAGAACTTGGAAGTTCAGCAGCAGTGGTTCAGCAGCAGCAAAAGCTGAGATATGTTATGAAAAACAGGGTTGTTCTCTATTACTCCCTTCTCACAACCCTTCCATAGATACAATGGAAGTTAAGTTGGGTCATTTTTTACTAAATCAGATATTGATGTTTAGTGTTATTCCCATTACCCTTACTCAAATCCAAATATAAGGGGGAAAAAAATTTTAAAAAATTTACAAACATAAAAAAACCCCAAAACACTCAAGTTTCAGGTGACAATGGGTTCCTCATGTTTTTGGCCTAAAAAAGATAACAATTCTGTGTTTATTCAAAATAATTCTTCGGCTAGTTTAATAAATAGAAAATATAAAGTTATATGCCAGCACACTGACATAAGAACAAAACAAAACAAAACAAAAAAGGAAAAACCTAGAAAATGGGCAAAGAATAGATGAAGCTGCAGATTAAAAGAATAAAATCTGAAAGTAGAATACAAAGTCCAAATCAAAGAATGTTGGGGGAAAATATTATTTTCTCACAAATAAAAATGCGAAGTATTTTATGGCTCCTTTACATTATGGTATTTTCCTGGATTAGAAAAGTAACCTTATATAGGGTGTCATCTTGCACTTCATGTATAAATTATCCATCTTAATGTAAGCCAAGGGAAAAACCTACAGTGCCAATCTAAATGATTTCAAAGAGAAGTTACCTAAAACTCAGTACCTTATCCAGATCTCTCCCCATACTGGAAATACTCAGGAGGAGGGAAAAATAAAAAAAATAACTTAGTATTATTTTAATGTACTAAGGAAGCAAATCTGAGCTTTAGTGAACACAGAATCATAGAAATAGAGAATGGCCTGGGTTGGGAGGAACTTGAAAGATCATCTATTTCCAACCTCCCTGCCATGGGCAAGGACATCTTTCATCCTTTCGGAATGACTGTGCTTCCCAGAACCTAAGCAGAACAAAAGAAATAAAGATCGTTTTTTATCATATTTCCTCTGTTTTGAAATAATAACAACCCTCTCCCTTCCTCAGATCTGAGGATCAAGCAGCATCCATTTTCTAACAATTATTTTGGAGTGTAGCAGAATGTTGTAGAAATCACAGGACATTTTCAGTGCAACGGGCCTGAATTAGATTCTTAAATAGCATCAGTAACTTGGAAAAGTCACTAAAACAACAGCAGCTCTGGCTCCAACACCTCACTCCTTCACATGTTCATGCTTAGCAGCTTTGAAAGGAGTGGGCTGGTGCAGAAAGACTTATAAGTGGTCTTTCATTTATTTACTGACAGCCCACCTCCAACACAGTACACAAATGATCAATTGTAGTGGTTTTGAAACACAACACTTGAAAAGAAGTAACAACCTGTAATAAATTCTCTCTTTCCAGTAAATTATTTCTTTAGGAGGACATGTGCACATAGAAGGACTTGATTCAAGTGCCCAACGCTTCCTGAGAAAAAAGAGGAAAACACTGCAAACAAGTACTTGCAATAATTATGAGCATGTGCTAATCCAGAGGCCAAACCATGGGCTGTGGGAGAAAGTAGAAACTTCTGAAGGTAGCTGGTTTGATAATTCTCAATTTTTAATATGCATTCAGAAATCTTCTGCACACTTGTACCCAATTACAGTTAGGAACACTTAATCTATTAACACATTCCTTTTAAAAGTAAATAGTCTGCTAAGCCATGCAAATTGAACTGCTATCTCTGAGATGCAATTCTGCAACCAGCAAGTGCTGAGCACTGAAGTCACTCTGGCAGTGAGTTTTGATTAAGAGTTTTTAATGGTACAAACCAAAAACTGTACAAAGTCGATTACTACACAGAGCATAATAAAATGTGACTTCTGCTTCCGAGCTAAGAGTATTTGCTTGTCAGGAATGAAAAGGGATTTTTAAAAATTCTTTGTGAATTGGAATTGTTTTGGGTTACTTTCCAGTTACCAAAATGAAATCAAAACAACTTTTGGTCCTTTTCAAATGTTAGAATAACTACACCCGTGACACTGACATCTCACAAAAATCAACATAAAGTGAATTATTGCTTTAAACATTTGTAGATATGAATTTGCAATTCTATGGATATTATTTGGATATTTAACTAAATCTCTAATTTGGGTCAAATAAAAGCATTTTTTGATTGTTCATTATTAAGCATAAAGTACAACCCCAACTTTCTGTTTCAGATTCTACTTTATATTGCAGCACTTCAGCAGGAATAGGGGAAATAAATTCCATGAAAAAGTGTTTTCACATTCCTCCATTAACAGCTGCAGCTTATTTTTTGAATAAGTAATTACATACTTAGAGCAAACACATTTATAACTCTGACCCAGCCAATGCATATTTTCATTTCTTTTTCAGTGCAGAAGTACATTTTCCCCTTATTTCTTTATCTTCCATCTGTTCTTTCAACATTTTAGTTTAAGCACTGGTCAATGAGAGGCACTCTCTACAGAAGTGCTACTTATTGGAGTTGGATTCTAATTAGACATTTATTATTCTGCTGCAACATTTAGCACTAATAAAACAAATCTAGCTAGATGCTAGGCAGTTCATTATAATCGAGCTTCACTATTTCCTATCACAGCATTAATGGAAGTGAGACAAGACAGTGATTAAAAATTTATATTTTTTTGTAAATGGAATAAAGCTTAATAAATTAGTTTTCCTGTTTAATTAATTGTGGTTTATATACTGCTACTACAGAACAGCAACAAATTTCTTCCAGCTATTATTGATGATCTCATTGTGTTGTTAGCAAATTAGTCCCGAAGTGTTTAAGAAGCCACCAATGGCAAAGGATTAAAAAGGTTCACACATCCAAACAAGCTAAACTGATCAGACCAAATAATTCTATATATAACAGCAAGCATAGAGTCTAAAAAAAATTTGAATTAACTCTGAAGTCATTCAACTGAAAATAAAAGGAACTATAGCACCATGCTGAATAAAACGACACCATTTGTTCAGGGCAAAAGTTCTTTTTCATAAAGTGTTGTATTGTGCAATTATTAGCTGTTAAAGTAGCATTCTCAATGAAATCTGAAACAGTAACTTCTTCTAACATTTAAGACAGCTAAATTCATTTTTAAAAAGTGGTAGCCTGGTGTTCTCAGTCCACATTTAAGAATTCAGCTAAGCAACAAAGATGAAAGAACAGCACCACCTAGTTCTCTGTTTAAAAGTTTTCAAATATCATCATCCATTGATTTATTTTTGTAATCTAAATTCACATATGCGTGTGTATTCTGCAATAAAATCTGTCACACTGCCACAGGAAACAATACTAACAAGTTTGTCAGGAGTTATTAAAGCATCTGATGTAGATGCTTTACAAGTGTATACTGTGAAAAAAAACCCAAATAGAACAACTTGCACATGCAAGAATGGCAGAGGCTTGCAATAATACAAATCTTGTTCTGAAGCACCAGAAACATTGGATGGATGGATTGCTCATCTTTTCTTAATGCTACTGTTGGGACTATTTCCCTAATTTAGCTAAAACACTGTGTTTGTATTGATTCCCCTGTACAATATCCTGACATTTAGAGTGTGTACACATGTTCCAGATACAAAAAATATATTCATGATACAGACATCCCCAGAGCCTCAGTAATATGCTTAAAAAACTTTTTAAGCAGTTGTTCCAGAGTAACTTCTCTATTCTGCAAGCAGCAGAAGCCTTTCAGAAATGGGGTAGATATTTCACGTGTCAGCTGGACTGAAAGTTTCATGAGAAGAATTCCCCTTCTAGAGAATGAGTGGTGTCTATTGGGACAATTCAGAGGGTTACCAGCAGGCAAGAGCAGCACCTAAGGAGCTGCCTACTCCTACCATGCAAACATTTTACCCAAGTTGTAGCAGGGTGGCTGCCAGTGTTTAAATTTCATCAGCACATTGCTACACATGCAGAGGAGTTACTCAAATTTTCTAGACATGCTGCTGGATTTCCTAAGTTCTCACTCACATCAAGAGGCCATAATTGCAGTGGAACTGTATTTCTGAAGACATCTTCTGTTTTGACACCGCTATTCATAAGTCAGCTCCAATTTCTCATACTAATATACATTTCACTGGATCTTTTCTGTAAGCCTCTTAATTGAAACAGGGCACAAGTGACATTGATACTTTGAGTATTCTGGGTAGTACTGCATTTTACAGTGAGATGGCCTGTCTTGTAACATTATAGAGAAAATGGGAGTTAACTGCACCTACAAAGTGCTTTAGCTGCATTTGAATGAAATGTTCAAATGAAACAATTGATTCCTCTTAACTCAGAATGAGGAAAATTAAATGGAGATATGCTGAAATGCTCTCATGCAGTACATTTGTACCAATCTGCAGAAATTCATTTCAGTTCCTGGTTTTCATATACTTCAAAATACTTTTGAAGTATTTTCAGCTCTCAAATTTGTCCTGTCCCGCTTACGCCTGTAGGAAGTCTTCCATGCTCTACTGACGCAAAAAAATCAGGTGAATGGACAAAAGAGAGTGCAGCTTTATGACTACCCCTGTAAAAAGCATTTGAAAATGGTGTCCCTGCCAGGAGGCAGGCTCCAGTGCCAGGGACTGACTCCCACTGGCTCTCCTCCTCACTTCTGTCACTGCACATTTGAGGAAGGCAGAGAAGTGGTGGGAAGAAAACACTAATAATTAAAAATAAAACAAAAGCAAACCAAACCAAATCCCACCCCCAAAAAAAGGGAAAACTAATTCTAAGCCTGCTATCACATCCATCTCAGGTATTTTCTTCTCCAAGTAGGAAGAAGGATGTCCTCTCACAGCTTCTACAGAATGCACTCCCCCTGAAATCTTGACTTGTTTCATCCCATTTCCTGAGGAGAGGAAGAGGTAGGAAATCACAGCAGGAGAAAGGTGATAAATCCCACTGCATCCTGCAAACCTGCACTCGTACAGGGCTGTGTTCCAGCCTGATCTTCACAGATGTCTTGCTCTTCCACAGCAAAGGCTTCAGTGGTAACTCCAGAAGGGATGTTTTACTCCCAGAGAAAATGAGTGGTCCACACGCCCCATCCTCCATCCCTACGTGTCATCCGTGAAGGCGCTGTCCTGGCACAGCTCTTCCCTTGCAGAATTGACACATCAATGTAAACAGCTTAGACAGGATCCAAATTTGAGGCCTTTATCCTCACAATCTTAAGAAAGCAAATCCCCCATGCATACAGGAGCAGGGCTACTGCTGTTTCCCCACCATAAGCCTTGAAGCAGAAAGCAGAAGAGAAAAAAAAAAGAAGTTTGTTTTTCTTGACAGCTATCCTGGGCAGACAAGGCCTAGAGGGAGATTATTCTGCATTTATCTGTGACCAGCCAGTCACCTATTTTGAAATTTATTTCTGAAGATATTTGCTTTCTGGAAAAAAAGTTCAAATTGTAAGAGTTTTTAACGACCAATTAAAAGAATTTTTAAAACCCTATGATACTAATTCCTTATGCCAAATCTTTTCATTTGTTTACTTGCAATGATAAAGACTACTAGATTCTGTTTTCCTGTTGGGATTTATGGCATATTTCATCCTGCAACAGGCACAGTCTAATGAACATTAAGTGCATCTGCACTTCCAAATCCTGTGGTACAGATATCACAGTAAATGAAGAATACCCTTTATAGCACATGTTCAATTGCTGTCTTTGTGCAGATTTCCTGCTATTCCCTTTTGCATTGTATCAGGAAGAAATTGTCCTTTAGCACAACAGAAGTATCACTTCTTTTTCTAACAGACAAAATCAGATCTGTACAAAATCTGGCATAACTCTTTTCTCAAAATCCAAAGACAGCTTGGGAAATTCTGCAATCCCACTGTTTTCAAAAACCCTTCTCCTGCCCCCGCCCCCAGATATTGCTTCCACAAAACATATAAAAGCCTAGTCACTTAAACCAATGTTATATTCCAAGGTATTTTGAAATTACATTAATCTTCTGTGTTAAGCATATATGAAACTCCCATAAATAAGTCTACAAGCCAGTGAGGTTTTTTATCTATCATAAATAAAAACAAATGGCCCATATATTTCCATTGATTATATGCTTTCCCAGTGGCTCCCAAATTCACCATTCAGAATGCAGCAAAGCAGTAATGATTTATAATTTGCAGAACAAAGATGGCTTAGGAAGCTGAAAACATTTTAATTTTCTTCCAGTCCAATTCTAAAACTCAGACTTATTTTATGGGGAAAGTACTGAACTTATGTGAGCTTTGGACCATTCTTTAAGGAGTGAACGAGATTTATTCAGTCTAAGAATGGTATGAATTTTGCTTTTTACATACCAAAAAGAAGCATTAACCAGAAGTTTGTAAACCACAAACTTCACATTTACTGAGGAGAGATATGCCACATACTTGACAAAAAAGTCCATATAATAAGAAGAACGGCAAATAGTTCTGGAGAAGATGGGCAAATAGTCAAGGTTCTAACCCATACTTAAATTAGTTCTACTCTGCCTCTGTTCAAAACCACACCATCTTGACTGTGTTTATATAAGCAGCAGTCAAGATCTGCCCTAAGGCATGTTAGACTGAGGACTTCAGCCTTTAGAGAAACAGTCTATAAAGCTAATTCACTGCTAATTTGGTTTTATACCAAAAGATGAGACACACTTCTTTAATATACAATGTCCCATCAATTGTCTGACTTGGTATTTGTTCTGAAAAGCTCCTCAATGTTTGGTGTTGCCAATTGTGCTGCAATTGGTTTTAATTTACAATTGAAATTTTACTGCACAGATTTAATCTTTCAACTGCACAGACATAATTTTTTGGACTGCACAGATAGAATTTGTCATTAAGCAGTGTCATCACTGAGCAAGATGGCACTTCTATCTTCCTCCATATCAGTCCAGATCTCACCTATTTCTCATAGTGTTACAAGGCTACATGAAGACATCAATAACATTATTAGAAACCTGCAATGGAAAAGTTAAAAAATTGTAGAGTTAAGAGAAAACTGCCATGCCAGGAAGATACTCCACATGTCATTTAAGAATTGGCGTGTTTAAGGCTTCCTCCAAGGACAAGAGGTTCTTTCATTCTCACTACTATTATCTTAGTTGTTAACAAAAGAATTCCTATAAATGGAATACTTCAATATATTATACCATTTGATGACCTGTCACAGATTTGGGATACTTTGTTAATCCTTGATTAGTAATCAGTTTAGAGAGTAATATTTCTAGTCACTGCATTTATTCTCCAATTTGCAAATGGCTGCAGTTCGATGTTTTTGTGTATTTGAAGACAGAAAAAATCTCATTCAGTTGAAAGAAATTCAAGAGTGAAAATAAGTGTTTTCATTTGTCAAATGAAGTCTTACTTTCTCTCTATAAACTGTGCAAATCAATGGAGAATTCTTCACTGTCCTCCAGTGTACCACAATAAAGCACTAACTAACATGTTAAGATTTAAACCTCACATATAAAAACATATTAACACTCAGGAAAGAAAAACAAACAAACAAACAAACAAAAAAAACAAAACAAAAAAAATATCAGACTTTAAAAGGGATAAATATAAAATGAGCTTGATGTGAGAACATACTTTTTACAGTCTTTTAATTAAAAGAAATTTGATTGCTTCTGCTTCAACTAGTAGAGCTTTTCCCCTGGTTAGGGACTAACCAGAGCAGCCTGCCTGCCTTATAGCATAGCAGGAATAAAAGGAGGTCAAGTTACACTGGTAATCCAGCAGATGTAGGTCAGTTTGGGATAAATATCGGAACAGACAGAAAATACCACAGTGCCCGTGCCTACCACAACTGCTGCTGTGAAGTAATTTGGTCTCACTCTCTTCAGAGCTGTCAGTCAGTGGCAGTTGTTGAATCTCCAATGCTGAACTCAGGAAAAAACCAGAGTTTTAAGACTCTAATGGGTCTGTACAGCTGTGCTGCCTATTCAGCTTCTGCCAGAAGGAGCAGCAATAATGCAGTGCATCAGATATTGATGATAAAGGTGTAACTGCATCTTCATAAGTGGTCACAGACTATTTTTGCATTTAGCAGCATACTCTGGTTCCTTCATCCAAGGTTAAGTAATTGAATTACCATGATTAGAAGCATTGTTTGATTAATACTGTGGCACATAAGAGGTTTAAAATATCACCAGGATATTTTTACCTCTAAAACAAGAAAACAGTCTCTCCTGCACTATCCGTCCCAACAAACTGTTTACACAAAGATGATGACAGAGGGAATATCAAAGCTATTTAAACAATCACCATACCGGATATGAGATGATACACATCATTTTACAAAAAACCTAAACCTTGCCAACAGAACAAAAAAAAAGCTGTAGAGTAGTTCAGGAATGTATTTGCACATGAACAAAACTTTTACAGCTAAATTTTCAGCTCTGAAAGAACTTTAGGGGTATGAATTGATGAACATACACTATAATTATTTTTCTGAAACTGAAGAGCAGCTGCCTGTGGACAGTTAATAATCTTTATCAGCTATTTAAGAAAAAAAAAGGATAAATCTAAGCTGAGAATTACAAAACAGAAAAAATATATAAATGCATGAATTTACAGTAATGTAAAACTGTATTAAAATTGATTTGCATTAAAATGTGAAAGTTAATGTAAAAGCTACTTAAAATGTAAAAGCACTCACACTCTCCAAGAGCCATTTGATTAAACTAGAAAGCAGTAAACACAACTCAGCTCACTGTTGGGAAGAAATTGTCTTTCCCTCAAAAATCCCCAGCTTGTCAAGACAGCAAAAGCACTCCTAAATAAGACTTACAAAGGTCCCAAGATCTCTATTTTGCAAAAAAAAAAAAAAAAAAAAAANAAAAAAAAAAAAAAAAGAATAACAAAGGATGCAACTATGATTTTATTTTTCACATTTACAGATTATAGGGAAAGGAGATGGGACAACAGGTAGGCAGACATTCTGGAAAGAAAGAAAACAAAATGAAGCACCTACATTGTTCACTAAACTCTCTGTGCCTGTTCCAAGTTCCACATGCTATAAAGTCCTACACATCAAACTCCAGCATTAAAGGAGAGCACTGGAAGAACAGCTACACAGCCCCCAGTGTTTTGTCACTGAAATAAATGTTCTCTCCTTCCTTCAACCCCCTTAGGATGCTATTACGGTTCTTATGCATTGGTATTTAAAGCACCCACCCTGAGCTTAGTATGCATTAACATAAGAAAAACTGCAAACACCTGGGCTTTGTCTTTAATTTTAATTTATAAAATGAAGGGGAAAGACCCTGAAATAGGTTCAGAGTGGGGGGGGGAGGGGAAAGAAAAAAAAAAATAAGGAGGAAAAACCCACAACATTAAGAATCCTTGCAAAGACACCCACATTCATTTTTGAGAATACTCAGGTCTTTCCAAAATGTTTTCATTATGGAGAAAGATAATTGTTCAAGGGCAAATTCCTGAGAGAAATCATGATTTTACAATTTATTCCTTGCCACTGGAATGTGATATTTGCCTTTCTCCCTTTCAAACACACCTCAAAAACTCCTTGGGAAGAAGGGATATGCTCATTAAGATCACATTTAATACTGATGCAATCCCAGAGGATACCCATACTAAACTGTGTCTAATAGTTTTAGCATTCTGCATTTGTTTTAGGATGTGTATTTTAAAAAGCATGTCAATGGCATTCTCTCTACAGAAGACCCTGCATTGTTTTGAGAGGGCCCAACTTCTGAGAGTTTCTGCCTGCTGTTCAACTCAATTAAAACAAAATTGAAGTAATCCCTCTTTCTCTTGGAGAAGGCATTAAGAGGACGATGACAACATCTCTTCTTTCTGCATTTCAAAGTGTTGGATGGAGAGGGGCTCACTGTTCTGGCTCAGTCAACACACTCAGGTTGGTTATACCACTGTTCTTTTGGCAAGCACCTGATGTTCCAGCCCATACCATACATAACTGCTGTTACCAGTTACTCAATCAACATTTGTAATGCATAAGAGAGAAAAAAAAAAAAACAAAAAAAAACAAACTCAAAATCCAAGCTTCAATTTACATAGCAACATTAAAATAATAATTCCTATTAAGAGAATAATTCTTTGGTGGAAAGAGTAAGGGTGATCTCATTCAACACATTTTGTCAATAGTAGAACCAGGCCAGAGGGATGAGAAAGCTAATTATGAGAACTAAGGCTTCTATAACAGTAAACTACAACTTAAAGACATTTACTATACATTATCATGGAACTGCAACTGACAAGTAAATTTAAAGTCAGAGAGAGATTCATTCCTCTACATTTCTGGAAAAAAAAAAAAAAGGATAATGAAACAAACAGGAAAATAGACAAGAAAAATCTATTTGTTTCAACAGAGGTGCTTCTGTTGATCAGCATTTCCATGGAGTTACTTCCTTGGTGACAAACTTCAAAACTATTTATTGTTGATTTGGTGGTAGAAACTTGATAAATACTTTGAGTGCCAGAGTGATAAATATTTGAGTGAGTTTTCCCTATACATGTACTCCACAGGGAAGCTGTGGGACATCATCAATAGGAATCTGGGTTGTTTAGTTACTTCATGTTCTAATCCTGAACTGATACAGGATGACTATCAATTAGAAATCATGAAGAAATCAAGCAAAATAATTAATAAAATATGAACTAGCCTAAGAATTAAGCAGCTAATAAGCCTACCAAGCCTTGGTTAGATTGTTGGAAGTCATATAAAGACAGACACTACCAAGTAGAGTGAAAAAATGTTATGTTTCAGCTTATGTCTAAAATATTCCACATAGACGCTGTTTTAAAACTGTCTTTTATTATGTAATTGTGTATGCCCTCACAGAAGTTACAGAACTAAAACTACATGCATTTGACTCGCTGTACACTGCATTAGCATATGAACACTCAGCTGTCAAGACAACCCCCGTGCAGGCAGCATTGGGTTGCCAAGGTTTTGCTAACAGAAATCCAACTGAAAATTCAAAACAACGTCTAGGTACACAAGCTACCGAGTAATGTCTAACAACTTCATCTTAAATCAACTTAGATAATCTCATAAGTAGTCATATCCATGTTTGCCCAGGTTTGTTTGCAGTTTGGTTTTTTTTTTTCTGTTATTTATTCTGCTTGTAACAGATCTGGGCTAATGAAAAGAGTCTCATCCCCAAGCAATTACCCGTCTTGGCTGATTTGTTGCATCAGTGACCACAGTTTCTGAACAAATTAAAGAGTCTTTACATTATTTTCATTAGTAGACAGTGTGCAAGCATTCGAAGTGTCTGAAACAACCGCACTGAGAAGATTTGCCCAGTGCTGGCAGAACCTTGGAAGTGGATCCTTTGCTCCCACACATGGCACTACCCAGCGCCTTCTCGGAGCCGAGCACGTTACGGCATTAGATGCCATTTGCATTATCACACAGCAGGGGGCTACAGCAGCTACAGTTCCAGGATAATCCGAACCTCTATCTGTATCCTATGAATCCAGAGGAACTGTTTTTATTGTTACAGTTTCTCACGTGCTGACTCCTGACAATAACGAGCTGACTCGCCAGGTTGCATAAAAACCGCTCAGATGAAGCACTGGAGTTATTCTAAAAACATGCCCCTCTACAAAGGTTAAATTTTGTCTAAGACTACATTCATGAAGTCAAAAGACAATCAGAATGGGAAAAAGAAAAAAAAAAAAAAAA
>VZTR01010959.1:276-63358 GCA_013400775.1 Chaetops frenatus
GAAGAACAAAAGAACAGGGGAAAAGAACATCATGTAGTTCTGCTTCTACTTATTTCCAAATTTACATATTTCTTATTAAAAGGAGAAGAGAAAGTGTCCATGGTAACAGTGCTAACTCAATTTATGAGAGGTTACAGAGAGCACTTGGCCCTGAAGGATATGAATACCTTAGGAATGAGCTTTTCTTTCTGTTATAGATTCCTAATATTTCCATTGCCCTATGACTCTGGTCATCTGTTCTCACCCAGTAGCTGAGAAACCGTCAGTATGGCTAGTTTAGGGATAGGTCCTTAAAACAGCACTGTGAGTAAATACAGAAGCTCAAAATCTTTACCTTTTGACCAATGCAAATTTGTCAAGTGGAACAGATAACTGGTCTCAGCCTCATTATTTCTGATCAGTCTCCTCAGAGCTGTCATCACCTGGGTTCAGTGCTCAGCTACTTTTGGGATCAAGGGTCTTTGCTCATCACTGTAAGGAACACAGTGGTGCAAATTATTTCCACAGGCCGTTGGCTTTTCTCTTAATGTGCAGCCAGTGTCATCTGCAAGGGCTGTCTCAAAGGCACACAAATGGCCACGTGAGGCAATAAAAGAAAATACATGTTGAAATGAAAAGTACTGAATTATTTGGCATAGCTTGATGATTGAGTGTTGCCATTTCCTCTCTTGCACTGCTGTCAGAGGTCACATGAGAAGATGCACCATCCAATGGTTATCAACACAAACCGCTTTGGACCTAAATGAACTTTTGTTTCCATCTTTCTCTTTGATTTCCTACCTAAAGGGAAACTTTATGTAGAAAATCAGAGAGCATGTCATTATCCTATTTGGACTGTAGTTTGATCAGCCCAGGAACATCAGCTGTGATTATATTCTCAGCTGAGATTTCCACCATTACAGCAAAAGTAAGGAGGGGAAAGACACAGGAATGTTAGAGAACTGAATTAATTAAGACTGTTCTTGTAACCTTGTTCAAAAAATTCTTGCCATGAATCTCAAATGTCAGGACTCACAATTGAGTACTCTGGAAAGTTCTTAGGTCATCTTTTTCATTGCACACTACATTTTGGATTTTCTGAATGACTACATTACCATTTTCTCCATTTGCAGACTCACTTTTCAATGGTCAAACAAGGCTTTTACCTTAAAACTTCCTCTCCTTCATTGAACTGGGTGGATTTTTTTTTTTCCTACAAAATACAAAAGTTGTTGAAGACCTCAGAGTGTTAAACCATATCATTCTTGTGAGTGGTGCTGTAAAGGAAATAATGGTTTTACTGCTTGATTATCTGCACAAAGGATTTTTTCTGGAAAATAAAGATCCGTAACCTTTTAGCTTCAATAGAAATACCACCCATTTAAAGACTATATCCACATTACATGATTGTGTATGGGCAGTGAGTAGAGAATAGCATTTAAAATTCAAAATGCAGAAGAAATCAGGTAGTCAGAACAATACACACACACACAACACTCATGCATATATGGAAATATATATGCTGCATTATATGTTATTTCCTTTATTTTTTGGTAACAAAATAATGCATTTTTTCCAAATTATGACCATGGCAACAAGCACAAACTTTTGTTAATTCTCTCATTCCCTCCCAAGTAAACTGTACACTATGAAAGTATTGAAAGTTTGCTCAAAGCTGCTGAGAAATTAATAGAGGGGAAAGTGGGGAGTAGAGACTGAACAAAGATAATATGCACAGTTGCTGTGTTTTCAGGCTGTCTTAAAATGCAGCAAATTCAGCCTTGACAAATGGGCAAAAACCTGAAAAAAATAATGCTAAAAAGACATTAGGGTGAAATATTTAAGAGATCATATCAGTCTCACAGTAGGAAACCTTTATACGCACCCCTTGTCTCATATTACAAGTAATATTGTGACTTTGTTTGTATATGATATATTTCTTAAGCTTTTGAGCTATTTTTTTATTCCTATTTGGGAATTTATGATACATGGGTTAGAGTAGTGTCTTTCTAAGTTCTCTTATTCATTATTGTATAAAAAAGACCTGGAAGAGCAGTATATCTCTTGCTTAGTATTTGTTATACCAAAAAAATAAATTAGGACATTTATTGAATTATTAAAATCATGACATTTTAAGAAATTGGATCTGATTTTCTCCAATATTAGGAAATTTTGCCCAGGACCCTCAAAGGAATTTGGGCTTCTAACTTCCAATTTCACTAGCAGAGCTGTAAGAGGGGTTTGTCCAGCTCAGTTTAAATGAGTAACAGGTTCCCAGTCTCTTCAGTATGCCTAAGATAATAATCAGAATTATTTAGTGAATATGGTTTTAGTGTTTGAAATCTCTCTTAATAGAAGGCATTTCAACTACAGTCCTTATCATTATGGATTATGTGCATGAATTTCTGAATTTAAATGTTGCTAACTTTGAGGCATTGAGGTTAGTTTACTGGTCCTGTGGAAAAAGAAATTTAAAAAGAGGGAAAAAAAGTTGGAAAAGGACAACACTTTATCATTGTTAAAATTTCACCTTCTTTTTTTTTTTTAAGAAAAATATATAAGACTTTCTAAGTCAGATCTTTTTGTTTCTATGAAATTACTTTATATTTATTAATTCCTGCCTGTGCACTTTTTAAATAAGTGGACGTTCAGAATAGCAAAGTTTTCCTTCAGATCAAGCATTTCAGTGTACTCAAAATCCATTTGTGGGAGGGAAAGCTGGTTGGCTGGCTGACTATATTAATCAGATTTCTGAAGTATTTCTCAAAACAATTGTAAATTCCCGTTCAGTAATATTTCTTCTGCTCATTAGGTAGAATTGGAGATAGTTTTCCACATCTTAGCACAATAGTAATAATAGTGTAGTTGAAATGGTGTTGCACTCAGCCTGGGCTGCACAAAGTACCCAAGATCCTGGGTAAGTATATAGACTTCTATAAAATGCTGATTTCCATGGGCTGTATTTTATTGCTTCTATTTTTAAGTTCAGTTTGTCCAAGACTAATATGTCTACTCAAGCTTCTCTCTGGTCTTTACAATATAAGCTTGATTTACATGGGTAGAAAACATGGACTTGCAGACATGAAGTTTATCTCTCCTTGCAAGTAATATTTAATGTCTCATTCCAGCTTTTGTTTTGAAGAAATTTAGTGGTTTAAAATAATAAATTGGTTCTAGAAACCATTGAAAATTTTGATATGTTGGCATTAGGGTCAAGAAGCATATCCCTCTAGCTGAAAAAATGAGTGTTGATCAGTGATCAGTAGTGGATCAGTAGTCTTCAACAGTGCTGTTCAGGTGATGTCTGCCTCAGTAGTCCCAAATATATCTCCTTGCTTATTTTTAGCTCTTTCTATCCTAACTTTCTCTTCCTCTGTCTTTCATTGCAGTTAAAGAACCCTCTGATTACCCAGATGGCTTCACAAGCCTGGTAAAAGTTGGTCAAAGCAGGAAAAAAAGAACAGTGATATGACCTGTCTGGACCAACATAAGAAAAAGAAACATTTCAAAATTACTTTTATGGAGCTAAAATACAAATAGAACCTATACTATCTCCTGCTTTATTCTATGCAGTTAGAAAACAGGAAGGGCACCACGGAAGTGATTCTGTAAAATAGAGGCTTGCTGAATGTTGTAAGCAAATACCATGATTCCTGACTTTTCCTGGCTTCTACACTTCAAATAAGTGAACTCATTTACTGTTTTTTCATGGAGAGAAAAAGCTAAAGCTCTGATTATTCTGATTACAGCAAAACCATACTCATATTTGCAAAATAAAAGAATTCATGTCTCTTACATGGACCTGGTACCTCACCTTCACCTACAAACTTTTAGAGGCAAAAATATAACTCTCTCCACAGGCACTTGGCAGTTTAAAATCTTGGGCTGTGTCTTGAAACACAACTTCCATGAGGGTAACCCTCCTAACCCTCTCTTGATGATGATAGAACACATACAAACTATTGAGCAAAGAAAATAAAATTCTCTTCATTTCTTATAAGAGGCCAGAAAGAATTACCAGAAAAGTAAAAGAGACTATTACACTGTACAGATGTGGTTGGGTAAGTGCAAAGTGAACAGGCTGGGAAAATTGAGCTGTTTGTTTATCCTGACAACAGTGTGTATTTCTGCACTGTACATCATGACAATACTGCATAACTTCACTCTGGAGGTCTGGAATTTCATGGTGAAATGTTTCCTGTTTTTAGCACTTGTGAAGGTTTATCATTTCAATAGTTTAGAATTTGCAACAAAGACAAGGATTACCTTAAAGGGAAGGAATTCCACAGATGTGTTCCCTGTTACAGCTTTATAGCTTGATGTGTAGATCCTATATTTGATAAGAGGAACTGTGAAATTTTTTTATAGTGCTTCTAAAAAGTCACTAGAAACATTGCCCTTGGAAGCTCCCATCTACCATGTTAGTGCACTATTTGTTCTCCACATTTGGCTTTCACAGGGTAACCTGAAACAAGGCAGCCCTGAAGAATTCTGAAGGTCTGAGTGTAGGTAAAAGAGCTTGTGGTCTGGTGAAACTGAAAGCAGAGGGAACAGAGAAGGTATAGAAGCAGCACTTGTCATTCAGATTCCACAGCACAAAATGTTCTACTGTCAGAGGATGAAAGCCAGTGAACAATAGTTATAAATTAATTAATGCTTCACGGACTCCTAATTTTATATCTTTTGCATTAAACAGTAATGGAATGAAATGCATAAACAGTATTATTAGAGTAGATAGAGAGCCATATTTCTCTGTTTCCAGGTGAGTGCCTATCATGAGAGCATGGAGTCAGGCTCTGCTGTGCTCTCTCCCCATTCCCTCCAGCCTATTGTGCAATGTGGAACAGGTTTTTACAGGAGAAATTGAAAATGCCAACTCACATTAGCCAGTTGATTAGTAGTTATTACACTCTCCAGAATAGTGGATTTGCATCTCAAAAATAAGAGTCCCCTCCTTTTCAGCTGCTTGGTGTAGCTGGAGAGTACTTTAGGTGGGTGCATATTGTGTATTCTGCTGAGTGATAGGTGTGTCCCAAAAGCATTTGCTGAACTGGGTGTGATGCTTGGAGAAGTGCCCAATGCTCGACTTCAAAGGGCTGAGAAACGAGATACCCATTGTGTTAGTCAGATCAGAAACATTTTTTAGCTTAGCATATGGAGAAACAGAATTTAAGGCAACCAAAGCGCTTCACATCCAAATTTCGATGCCAACTAAATGGAAATTTTAAGATTGTTCACCCTGGTACTTTAACCACCACAAAGGTCTTATTTCAATATCTGAAATTCGGTTGTGTTCAGAACTGTCAATAGTAGTATCACAGGTATGGTTTAGGAGAATGACAGGCTGGCTGTAGGAAGGGGTTATATTGACTGTCAGAGATGGACTATTTTCCATGGTGTCATAAACTGCCTGCAATATACATTAATAGCATACAGTAAACAAAACAACAACAAGGAAAACAGGGGAAAATAAAAACTGTAATGCCCAGAAGCCCAGATACTGTTAACAGCAACTTTTATCATTACTGTGTAATGGTCCTGATAATTGGTCCCATCATGTCAGACAGTATACAGAAGGGAGGGTAAAGGTAGTTCCTGCTTAGTAAAGCAGTAATAAATTTGATAGACCTAGAGGAAAATGTCTAAGTACAGCAGCTATGGGACAGTAAAAAGCAATGAACTGAGGTGTCCTGAATCCCAAGGTAGGGCACTGTACATCATTTATGTGTGGAAATACCTGTTGCAGAGGGTGACATCAAGATATCAAATCACTCTTAGCTTTGAAGAAACAACTGTCAGGAAAGCAGCTTCTATAATGTTGACCCTCCACAACCTCTGCAGTTTCCAGCTATAGCCCTTGACAATAGGTTTATCACTGCTTTGAGAGAGGTAAACTGATCTCTCTCAGGCATCTGTTGGTTCTTTCCCAAAGAAAAGGCCACTTTTGTAGAGTAACACATAATTTGTTTAGCATTACCCATAACATTTTATGATTGCTTTCATAAAACTCCCACTTTTTGGCAGCTTTTCTTACCCCAAAAAATGTGTGAAGGAAGGAAATAGAGCCAAGAGTAGTTGTCCTAGCCATCACCAGAGGAGTTGGGTTGTAAGAAAGTCTTTAAATATGGGGACTAGCTCAGAAGTGGGTGGAAGATACTTTGTGTAAATCTGCCTTTAACAATTTTATTTACTCTGGCTTATTTAAATCTATTTCTATTTCTCTATATCTGGAGATGTGTGTTTCAACCTATTTTTTTCCTCACTATTCTTTTTGTAGTTTTAAGCTATTGTGGGTGTCAAAAGTGGAAAAAAACCACAAAAACTGTCAGAGTTCTGACAGGTGTCCTCTGACAAGTCTTTCCAGGGAGCTTTAGAATGTTTCTTCTCCTAAACTTGCCCCTGTCTCTCCTCCCCTACGCTATGTAGGACANGCTGTTCAACCTAGAAAGTCCAGCTGGGTTCTGAAGTTGATAAAGCTCCCGTTTCCCTTCTGATTCTGCTCTGGGGGTGATCCTATCTGGCAGGAGAGCGAGAGCAGCCGCGTGCTCAGTCACTGCAGGAGTCAGACAGAGGGTGCCTGGGGGAGACCTCAGATCCCTGCAGCTCTTTGCCTCGCAGCAACTTTCTGGTATTTTAGAATTTTCTTTTCTTCCACGTCCCCCAGGGAGGCTAATTTCATGGCTCCGCACTTCTCGACTGTCCAGGTTATTGTTTTTCCCTTCTGGATACTCAGCCTGAATTTTCCTCTTAAGCTAACCCCATTACTTACTTGCATGATTAAACTAAGTGAGTGAGCCTGACAGAATGTGAGGCCCTTCAGAAGCCTCCAGTTTTTGAGAGTGTAGGTTTGCAATCTGCATTTGACTTGGAGAATATTTTTTTCTGAATAAACACACACGCATTATGATAATGAATCATTAAAGTTGAAAATATGTTAAAAATATGTATATATCTATGTATAAAAGCAACTATTAAGGCAAAAAGTATCATTGTGGAAGTGATCTGGCTGTGAATTGGGGATTCCTTGAAAAAATATCTTCACATTTGTAGGATAGGCCATCTTCTGGCATTTCAATGATGGTTCAAAGAACTTGAAATCCTTTTAGTTTATTTTCTCAAACAGAAATTGTAATCCCTACTAAAACTGCAATGCAAAAGGAAAATAAAGACAGAAAAATATGCTATATTCTGTACTCCACTGTTGGAAGTCCCCAACATTTTTTCTTAATAATGTTTCTCTCTTCCTCAATTATTCAGTGTCCTATTACCTGCTCCTTAATTGGATGAAGGGAAAACCATAAAATCATAGAAACCTAAAACCTTCCACTAAACCCTGCAAAATAAGGTTGAGTTCGTCTATATCTGTTATTAGGTGCTTCATGAGAATAAAAATAAACCCAAATAAATTATTTATGCAGTTATGTCTATGTTTCTAAAATTAAAAATTATTAGTCCTGGAGTAAGGGGCTGATAAGTGAACAATCCTACTGACACCTGTCATGAGGGTGATCCTCTGCAAGTGGCCATTCCTTGGGGTTCAGTGTGGTTTAATGTCACAGCTCTCCCCTGCATACTCACTCTTTGTCACAGATTTCATAAGAACTCAGTATGAGACAATAGACCACGTGAGCAATGGAGCTAATCAAGGTTAATAAGCTCAGTTTTATAAATGAGCAAATTTTTCAGAGCATCTGTAATGTTTTCTGCATTTAGTCATGTCATTTAAAAAAATCTCAGCAAAATGGCTTTAAATACTGCAAATTAAATTTACTACCTAAATGAAGATCATTGATATCACAGACAAACAGGAATAATTTTGACCTTAATTGGACCTCTAAAGGTAATTAATTTTACAGTGATGTTTGGTATAAATATTCTCTTCTTAATTTATTGAAGTAGAAATCTGAAATGTTCCTGCATCCAAGTATGCTCCAGTTATAAATAGAAAAATTAGGAATGCCCAATAAGAGTTTTGTTCTTTTATTCTGCACTGTCAGCAGACTCTGCCATGAAAGTGGTACAAATACAGCAGTTATGCCTGAAATGTTTTAATAGCTGATACCCTAATCCATACCCATCTATCAGTACATGGTGGCATTTGGCATAAGAAGTTATATTTGAAACCAAAATAATTGACTATGTTTATTTAATGGGACATAGCTTATTTATCCAATGGGACCTAAGCCACTTATTGAGCTAAAGCCTAAATGATTTGGAATCAAGGACATGATGGAAGTGGGTCAGGTTTTTTTCCATGTAATATTTCCTAATGGTTTGTGGGTAGGAAAGGCTGAAGTGTGTCTAGTATTTCTTGTACAGGAGCCTGCAGTTGCATTGTAAAATACTGAGAAATCTGCAAATGAAAATGGCTTAACACTGTAGGCTATTAATTATGAAGTTTCCATAGAAACATCATTATTCCCTCTCCTTGAGAAATGAGCTTACATGAATTGTGAGCAGGAAAACACAGTTACTGACAACTATCTGTAACTTTCTAGAATATCCTTGCATAACATGAGGCCATGAAAGAAGTTCCATGTGATAGTGCACATATCTTTCCCTTTTGCAGCTGTTGCATGGGATTCTTGTTCCTTTCTGTTCTTGTTCGTGTGCTCTTAAAGTGGGAGCCCACTGACCTCTTTAAAGAGGTGTGACCTTCAGAAGCCTGAAAGATAGCAAGGTAGGAACCAAGCACCTCATATGTAGGATTTAAAGAAAAATACTAAAATATTTTTGGGAACAAAGAAATTTATATGCTGTGGTGGAACCTAAGGTTCTCTGATGGAGCAATCAGGACATACATCCCCCAGCTGTGGTCACTCTTTAGGTGGGACCTGAATTTCATCATTTCTTCATCCTCTGATATCTTCTCCGAAATAGAAACAACATACAATACAATCTGTAAACGGATAGAATTTTCAGGTTTTGGCTCTTCTATTACATTTTGATTATCTGCTTATCTTCCCTTTCTTTACACTAATAGTGGATGGACTTCCCTGGCTCCAGGGTCTGCCCAGCTCCTCTGGGTCTCACCAGACTTGTGACCTGCTCACCAAACCTCACTGCTTTGCTCTGGGGTGGCAGCCAACAGCCAGTTTAAATCTGAGCTGTTGATTTCTGCCTCTCCTATTTGCTTTAGCACTGGAGAATTTTTGAGAAGGTGACCAGGTCAAAGATTAAAATGGTCCAAAAGAGTGATTAATTGCTTCAGTAAGCATTGACATGCAGAGCAGTAGTATGGACTCATCTGGGCAGGGCGTGGGTGGTTATCCAGAGGTAATTCTGAATGTGGGTGTGTTAAATTTTGTGAATAGTTGTAAAAATCAAAGTGGTTTTGATAATTAGTAAAAACAGATCATAACTTTCCCCCCAAATCGACATGCTCATAAATTCTGTATGAAAATATGCTAGGTCTAATTTGATTTAAATTTCCTCTGAGAAGAGGATGAGAGCAGCATTTCCCAAAAGCTCTATACTTGCTCTTTTTTTTCCTTTCAATTTTCCTTCAGGTTTCCACTAAGTGAATAATAAATGTGTTTGCTTCAGAAATTACATGCCTACAAGTGAACTTCTTTGCTTATAAGCTATGTAGGAAACCATTTTTTGTATTGTACCTGCATGAATAATATCTAACATTACACAAAAACTCATTAAATGCTCTTTTTCCAAGACAAACCTAAGTTGTAGAATGTAAGGCTTTGACTTAATGGGACAATATGAGTGTTCTTAAAACCTAATTTTTTACCTGACTAAAAAAAATTAATTATAGGAAAAAAGTAAAAATGCCTAAGAATGATAAAAGAATATTGTGATGATGAGGCCTGATTCTTTGAAAGCAGAAAACAGTAATGTTTTCCTCCTGACATTAGTATTTCATGTTGGCACTATTTTAAATCCTTATTTTTTCAGTGATACATAGCAATTTGGAGTTATCTCTGAAGCATTAGATTATCAGTCACACTTTTATTAGATATTAAATTAAATCATACTATCAAATGAACTTAATGTCAGTCAAAAGTAAAAGGAAGAAAATCAACAAACAAATAAAAAATAAGACCCAAATCACAAAAAGGAAGTCTAGGTTAAGAATGCATGGGTCTAGAGATAAATATATCAAGTCATTTACATTTAAATAAGCCAATGAACACAGTGTTCTGATCATGTAGAAGCTGTAAAAAGATTAATTTTGGCTATTTCAGGAAAAATAACATAAACATCCAGATACCAGTGACTTTCTGCACAGTGTGAGATGTGCCATTCTACATCACTGAGTCCCTGATGGCAAACCTATTAACCACACCAACCATCACAAACCATTTTTTTTTTGTTGTTGTTCACAAACCATTTTCTGTCTCTGGGTAGGGCTGCACAGCCTCCAGAGAGGTGCGGAGCAGCTGGAGGAGGGAGAGGGAAGGCTGAGTGGCAGCCTGGGCTGGCTGAGTGGGAGAGCCCTTCTGTACAGCTCAGACCCCCTTGAGGGTCTGTGTAAGTCCCTTTGTCCTGTCCCCAGACAGGAGAGGGAGTTGAGTTGGTGCCTGAGAGGTTCCCACCTCTAAATATCCTGACTTACTGCCACGGTCTCCCATGTGCTCAGCCTCTGAGTGCTCAAACCTGCACTTCAGAGAGCGGTTCTTGCCCATCACTGCCGAGTTTCCTCCTGTGTGTGTGTGAGCATCCCGGGAGCCACTTCACACCTCGTGGGGTGGGGCCGTGGTTGGGGTTACAGCGTGAGACAGGATCACAATCTCGCTGCCTTATTTTCGATGAGAGCCCAAGCAGTACTTCCCTTCCTCACCATCTGACAACTTAATTTAAAATCTTGGCTTGATTGCAAGTCCATGGCAAGATTCCCACTGGATGCTAAGTGAATATGTTGTCACTACTGACTGCAAAATCATGAGATGATGGGGGGAGTTGATCTCAGCCTAACGATGCAGCACTGCAGGTGATGCTCACAGGGATTGTGAACACACTGGGGACCATTATCTCTTTCTGGAAATCCTTAGCACATGTGAACCTTTGCAACAGAGCCTGTCACATACCAGGGAAGACTGCAGTCCTTTATACCTCTTGTGGTGAAAAACAAGGGGTCTAGGACTCTTGACTGAGGTTGAAAATCACTCAGTAACCCCAGTGTTAAACTCCTTGTACATTTTGCTCATGAAGTTTGTTGGCTTCAAGCACAACATATATGAGGTGATTTGCTCATGATTTGCAACAGAGAAAATTTTCTGATTCATTAAGGCCTGAGGAATAGAATAGAGAATTCAAATGTTTTTAATTGTGGATGCCAATTATCAATAGCACAGCACTTTGAAGAGGGAAAAGGCTGTATAATCTGTCCAGCCTTTCATGTGGCCAGAAAGATTGTCCCACTGATGACTGAATTGACACAACTGTTCCTCTTTTGCCTATGCTAAAAAACTAAACTACAGTGAACAGATATTCAAAATAAAGTGCAATCTTTTCTTAGTGCTTATCCCACTGTAATGCAAGATTTATTCAGTGGCAAGGTAGTCCTCATTGGTATATGAGTTTTGTTTTCTTTATCTCATGAACTTGTAGCTATTCTTACTTGTCAGCATAGCTGAACAATTCTTTTGTTAATCTGATCTAATGACCACAAGGCTCAAGGAATAAAGGATTCCAAGACAACTCCAACCCTGACACAAACACAGCCAAGCACATTTGATTCCAAGTATTATCACAAAGACACTCTAAGACTGGAAACTGCCCATTTAAATTTTGCTGTTTTTTTAGGGAAAGGTCAGAATCTTTATTCAGCAGTGCTTTATGCAAATTGGAAAACTCTTTTCAAATTACTTTGGTAGGTACCAAGGACTATCATTATTTCTATCCAGCTTGTGCTGCAGAACTAGTCTTTAGAATGACCCTTAACTGAAGCAGAAAATGGAACCACAGTCTACCAACTAACCTTTCTGGTGCAATCTAGTTGTCTCTTGAGACTTTTTAATTTCCTTCAACAAATCCAGACACAATGATAGCAATGGCAATGAGAACTGCAGCTTGGTAAATCGATATAAATTACTGCAGCAACAAAAGTTATTGCAGTTGTGATTTGTAGGGTGCCAGAAAATGTAAGAGTTGTAACAAAAATACAATGGATGATATACACTATTTTATTTTACAGAATGCATGGTTGCTATAAAGGATTTTTCTTTCCTTCCTGTCTTCTTCCACCCAGGACTTTGATTTACAAAAAATCAGTACAAAATAAGATGTCAATTTTCAATTATCAGTGTTTCTATTAACAGCCCTTTCCAGTCTTTCTGCAGCAGACCATGCCTAACCTCTGGGCTGATGCTTTCAAAACCATGCAATATCTGATTGTATGTTAATGGCATTTGGCTTGATGTGTTTGATTTAAGATAAATATGCATCACTAAATACAGAACAGTAAGCACAATGAATACACCATACCCATGTAAAATATGGTAGCATTCTGAGAAGACCAAGTTGTGTTTATTAAGTGTAAGAACTAAAGGTTCTGTAAGGTTATAGCAATTTATTTACAGGCTGGAAATGTTGCAAGAGATGGATTTAATAAGTATAAAGAAAAAGAAAATACAATTAATTGAATGATTGCAAATAATATATATTACTTGACTTTTAAAGAAGTTTTCATATATTAAGTGTTAAGTATGCAAAGCAGTGGCATTTACAATTCTCTTTGGAGGCTGATGGTTTGCTGATACTGTTATTTTTTCTGTATTATCAAAATGAGTTAATTAAGAATTTCAAGTCTAGTGCTTGACATGACCTATGGATCAACTATATATTTAGCTTTAGGGCTCAGCCATTTGTGTCTAGAAGTGCTCACAACGTGAAAGTTACTGAGCTCAAGACAGTTTTAACTGTGAATACTAATAACACGAGCATAATTCATATATTCAACCCCTCTTCTACCTGGGAAACTATTTGTTCACCTTGTTTCAAACTTGACAGAGACTTCCACTTGATTCTCCCTTGGCATTTACCAGGCTTTGAAATTAGTAAGTTAATATGCCTTGAGTTATAGATTCTGTTAATCATTACATAAGCTGCAAGGTTAAAAAAATTTCCTACGAAGTTGATGTGGGTGAAGTTTTGTTTGACTTCAGAAGAAATTCTGCTGGACTCCCTTTGGCTGAGGGAACTTCTGCCCTCAATCAGGTTGTATGAAAATAAAGTGGCAAATCCACAGGGCAGAACCTCAGCTGACACAGCCTGACCTTGGTCCTCAGATTTGCTACAGCCAGAGACAGAACCCTCTTCTTGTCATGGAATTACTGGGACCAGGGTCATCCATCCACAAAAGAGGCAGAGATTTCCTGCTCAACTAAGTCATGTCTCATGGGGAGGATTGTGTTTGATTCCTGCTGCTCTCCAGCCAAATGTCCATGTCACCCCCATAACACCAGAGGAGAGAACTTATTGGTTACTTCACTTGGGACTCTGATCTACAGAAAATCCCAAGACATTCAAAAGTCCTAAGCATTGATCCCATCCCTTTGTTTCAGTATGATTTGTTTGTTGCCAGTCCACTTGAAAAGTAGTCCCTAACTGAGGACACTCAATTGTGAAAATAATGATCTTTGAAACTAAACCTTTGATGCCTCATTTTATTTCTGCAACTGATTTTAACATCTTTGAACGCTGAGATTACACAAAGTGCCTGCCTTTCAATTTTGTACAGAGTAGCTCAAAAATTATGGTGATAGAGGAATTCTTATATTACATTGGACCTGTTCCAATATTAGTTATTTAACTTCGAGTATGTAGAGTGTGTAAATGGATGCATTTCATTATAGTGGTTTGATTTTCATGTGAATCAAGAAAACATTGTTTAAATTGGGGAAATGGTTTAGAATTTAAATTGCCAACATTCAGATAGCTGTGGATTTAAATAAAGAATGGGTCTCAGTGGACAGTTTCTCTTCTGAAGAAGATTGCATAGCAAGGTCTGAATACCACCAGTTTTGAGAATTCTGAGACCCAGATGCCATACCAGAATTCAACTGAATACAATATTGACATCCTCCAGTGTTAGGCATCTAAATTAAGGGATTTGATTAAGATTGAACTAATTTATACAAGAAATAGATAAAAAAACACTGGTTTTAGTAAACTGAAAGCTCTGTTGTTGAATTAGGAGGCATAAACATCTCATTTAAATACCAAAAACAATGTAAGTTTATAGATGTATCTGTATAAAAACATTCTGCCTGCCCCACCAGAAGCAGGCATTGGTTTCAGTTTGAGCTGTTTCTTTTTTTTACTCTTGAGTTAGAAATTGCCCATAACCTTTCAAAGAGCTTTACATTTCCATTTGTTTACTGAAAAAAAGATCTAGGATCTTTGAGGAGCACCTTTGAATATTTGTTTATACAAAAGTTGCTCTAAAGTGCTAGTTATTAAATGCTTGCTGGGCTTAGTAAAACAAAGGTCTCTCAGAATTAAGTAGATATGTCACTAGCAAAAAAACGTATTGAATAATAAAATGCTCAGTGTGCCTAGCATCATTTTGCGTAACTCTAAATTTATTTATAGATTTAGACTTTATAATAGTCTTCAATTTATCTCTGCTTTATGGTTTGCCAATGTACCCAGAGGGAAGGTTCATCCTAATCAAATTTGGTATCACAAAAATAAGCATGGGAACAAATCAACAAACCCCTGGCATTGTAAACATTTTAAAAATACAGATGATTTTGTTGCTACATTTCTTCTACCTTGAAACTAATTCTCCACGGTTCAGCTGCTGGTTCCCAAACCAGGCAGTGCTTCTGGTTTTTCTGCAGTGCTGTCCTTCAAGGCAGACAGGTACTGAGCGTGGGCAGGAAACATGGGCAGCTGAGTCAGCTCGGGGCTGGGTTCGTGTCTGGAGTCACTCATCAGGGGACAGGCCAGTGAAATGTCTCATGTTATGAGAAATAGCTACAAGAAACTTCTGGAAAATAAACTCCTCCTTCATCTCTCTTCATCAAAACCTGTTGAAGGGATGGCTTTTATAGATAAGGATGGGACATGGAATTTGTGACTGCCTTTACTGGTATCTTTGAACTGGCTACCTCTCTTTCCTGTGAGAAAGACCATTTAATCCTCTTCAGGCTTTCCTAAGCTGTAATAGCATTACAAACTATTTTCAGGAGTTTCTGTTTTCTCATATGTAGCAATATTGCTGAGTGATTGGGATCTGGGCACAGGTGGCTGCCTTTGCCCTTGCCATATGTCCTTGGCATGGGCAGCTGTGTTGCTGACACAGTGCCCCAAAAAAGGGACTGTCACCGTGCCACTGGGTTAAACACACTCTTAGGTTGATTGGAGAATTTTGTGTTTCCAGAAGGTGACTGTATTTGGGACATATAAGCAACAAGAATTTGTGGGAAAAAGTATTGTAACTGGGTCTAGGTCAATAATTAATTATAAAGTTATTTGGAAATTATTTTCCATTTAATATTTATATTATAGATAGATATTTAAAATATATGAAGAATACATATATATGTATTTTTTAACTTTTTAATTATATATTTCTTTTAGAAACATAATTCCTGAGATTAAAAAGAAAGCCCTTTCGAATGGTTGACTCTCTTAAAAAAGCAAAGAAACGCAGAAAGTCAATATTACCTGCAAAAATATTAGTTTTAATCAAAACCCATTATCCATCGAATGTTTTCAACGAAAAACATTTACCAGGAATCATAATTAGTTTTCAGTGTTTTCTTTGCACCCTTCTCTGTTTGTTTTATGCTTTTGTACCATAGTCTTTCATTTGAGTGACAGAGTTTATTAAATACTATGGGGGAGTGATTATTCTCTGTGTAACCAGCCAAGAAAGTCTGGCCTGAGGATCTCAAGAGGTCCTTTCCAATCTATTCTGTGATTTGGGTACCTTTTCTGAGTGGGAAGCCTTAGTCTGTTTTGACAATTTCCCCAACTATTCCATGTAAATAGTTTTGCTTGAGCAGTACGACAAAGGAGCAGGGCTTGACAGGTGAGCAGCACTTGATTTAGGCAAATTTGCAAAGTCTTCTCCTTTTTTTCCCTGCTCTTGTGCCTCATTTTTCTGACTTCTCTCAGAACTGCAGCCTAAGAGCTGCCAGGTTATTAACATTCATTTAAAACAGCTTCACACAGGATTTATACCAGAGAATTTTGCTGTACCTGATCTTTGGTTTCATGCATTACTGTGTAATTATGATCTCTTATGCTTTATTAATTAATATTAATTTAAGCAACATAGGCAACATAAGCACACAAACAGGTTTTAGTTATCTACAATCCAAAATAGTCGTAGAGGAATAAAGTTATTCTTCAGTGCTCTTTTGTTTGTTTTTAAAAGTTGACAACTAAATCTCCAGATCAGGAAACACATGCACAGTTACTGGTATGAGACTAAATTGCTTTCTTTCAGCATTTCGACATTTCGTCTACTTGCAGCTGCAAATTTCTCAGCTGAGTGTCTGGGCGGAAACACTACAAAATTTTATATACAAAAAAAGGAATTAATCTGCTAAAGAGAAAAATGAAAATGAATACATTGTTGGAAAGGCTCAATATTTTTTCCTTTACAAAATAGAAAAACTGTGCATCTAATTTCATTATTTTTTCAGTCTTTTGAGGCCACTTGATATTTATTCAATAGGAGGACTTGCATCATCTCTCCTTAGGTACATTAAGTGAATTTAGTATTTCACGTTTGTGGCCAAAAATATGTCACTGGTGTGAGGAGTAGCACAAACCCCATAAGCTATAGACAAGTTGAATTGTATTCTGTCATCTTCATGACCACAATCTCTATTGCCTTAAAAAGTTGTAGCTGGCTCTATTTCACCCTGTGTTCAGTATTGATGAAGCAATAAAAGGTGGATATTAACATCAAAGAGCCAATAGTCAAATAATTGTTTAGCTGTGTGGGAGACATGGAGGCTGCAGTCAAAAGTACATAAATTTGAAAACAGCATCCAAGTCCATGGCTGGAATCTGTGGAGAGTTGTCAGAAAAGGCAGGTTAGAACAAAATATCATATAGTGCAAACAATCAGAAACCATTATTCTTTCCCATGATTCATCTACTGTTAAAATTTTGTTCACTGCTTTACAGACAGGTCTGAAGACACAATAAGTAATCAAAGAATGAAGAGACTTATGCAGTACTTAATAATGCAGACATCATCATCTAAGCAAGCTCAGTGGGAATATATTTTGCTTTTCGGTTTAGGTCATGACACTCACAAACCACTGAAGGTGCACCTAACTTTGCCAGGCAGGCTGTGAGCAATGGTGTGGTAACTGATCCATGTTAAAGCTAACAGCTTCTGTCTGCTGGGCTGAGCAAGGAAGGTGCCTTTGTGCTCATCCGTGGCTGTGAACTAGAGCAGATGAAATGCAGGCACAGATCCTTCCTATCTGCTGCCTCTGCAGTGAACCAGGGAGATGAACCTGAATCTTCCATGTCCCGAGTCATGGCCCTGTCTCCAGGGAATACTTCACTGAATGCCATTGCATAAAGGATGGAAGAGCAAGTGTTTCCTCATCCCTGCCTTGCAGGCGCATCCAAAGCAAGCAAGGCTTTGTGACTTATGATAATTCTACAAAAATGTCATTTCACTGCATATCTGCTTCTGTGACAGAATTACAGGCATTGACTCCAGCAGGCTTAGCCTGAGATTATTAAAAAGAGCTTCTGGGAGGCAGCTGATTTCCCAGCAACTCAGACTTCCTAAAGAAAGTCTAGGAACAGTGATTATTCCATCATTAAAAGTCAAAGCAAAGTAGATGAAGATATATCTCAGAAAATAGAGTGCTATGAAAGGTGATAGGCTGAATGTGGCAGTGGGGACTTCCTCCCTGCTTCCCCAAGATGAAAGAAAGCATAGATCTGGAGTCCTGGCATTTCAAAATTACTTCCTTGGGACTACTGTTTGTCTGGGACACTTCAGACAGATTTAAGACTCTGGACTAATATGCAGCAAGGTCCACATCACAGCACATCATTGCTCTAGCTACTATGAAACATCATAGGATGTAGAAAAAGGTGAACTTGTAGGGGTTTCCCATAATTCACAGAAAGATTCAGCTCTTCTGTCTAAGAGGGTCAATTCCTCTGTCTACAGCCTCATTTACAATAGCAATTGCAGCTTATATATGGACACTTAATCTTTTTTTTCATTATTATTATTCTTTCTGAACAATAGTAATTTCCAGGTTGAGGACACACCACTCTAATCTCTTATTTTCTCAAAGTCTGTATAAATTATTAAGGTTGTATCTTGTCCTGCACCAGTCACTGCAGCTGACATTTGGCTGTTTAAAAACAAAACAAAAAACAAACATACAAACACCCAAACCAATCCCCCACTTTTTTACATCAGATTTAGCCTTCTATAAAATGGTATTAGGAGACAAAAAGGGATATAAAAATAATTTCCCATTACACATTCAACTGTTCATTGGAGAATGACTAAAGGAAAAAATGCCTGCTGTGACAAAATCTGATAACAAATATGTACATTCGTACCTTATTTTGATCTTTACAAAAATGTGATTTATTTCCTTGATTTCTAAGGCCATGGGCAGCTGAATAGACCAGCCTTAGAAAGTCAAGCTATTCCAGTTTGGAAGACTTGCAGACACATCTTGAATCCCTGAATAATGAGGTAATCTTACCACAAGAGTAGAAAATTTACATTAAGATTATTTGCGATTGACTTTGACTCTCTTTGGATTCCAAATCTTCCAAGCACTCAGTCCTCTTATCAGTAGAAGTGAATTTAACCACTTCAATAGATGAGGTGGGATAACCTTCCTGCCGTGGGAGGGGGGAGGAAGAGGGAGAAGATGCTCATAAGGCTGAGCCTGCTATTGAGATTGTTTCCATTTCTCCTCTTCCATCTCATTTTATATGTGTGTCTCATCCTCATCCCTGATTCCATGACTGCAATATTGTAGAAATATTATACCACTAAGAGCAACGTGCCACAGCCTCCCTTATACCTGCCCTGATGGACCTACACTGAATGTTTCAGATGGGAAGTGGGTACAATAAATATGCTGAAAATCTTCTCTTTTTTGCCATTTCTTTGATAAAACTTTCTGAAGGCTATGGCTACTTACCTGGAGTCAGATTAAGTCTGATCCTTGTGTGTACATCAAGCTGACAGCAGCTCGGTATTCCTGCTGTGAATTTTTCTGGGGAAAAGTTATGTACAAATGAATGCATGAAAGATGCATTTGAAATGCAACAGACTCTGCAGATTGTGTAGAAGCAATAAGACTTTAAAGAAGAAAAATGGATCTGGAAATGCCAAGGTTCAAAGTTTGCAACGGCCTCAGCATGAGCACAAGAGGGCTTCTTAATTAAAGGGGGGTGAGGGGGACAGGCAGCCTGCAAGCACAGTGTGGGGTCTGCAAGTACTCTGAAGATGGCACTTCATGATCACAAAATGTGCTTGTCTCACAATGATGCCTGCCTGCCTGCCTGGTTTAAGAGGTGATTATCTGGCTGGCAAAGGATCACACCAGCAAATTCCTGAATGCCACTCTCAGGTAAGCCTGCCCTGGTCTCAGGGGGGAACACAGAAGGGTAACATGTATTAAAATGTGGCAGCTCTTCCAGTTTGGGTGAAACAGCTCCCTGACATTTCATTTTGTATCACAGCTTACCCAGTGCAGTTAACTTCTCCTAAAACTACTGATATGAGAAAGGAACTGAAAGAGACTAAAATCTAGGGTATAAATAAGATCCATTGTGCCATAAGCAAGTAGCAACAGTGCAGAGGCCAGGCTGCCTTTTGAGATTGCATGGCTGCTTTGTATATGTGTCACAGTGTGGGACCTGGCAAATGTTTTTGACATCTGTGATGGTTTTCAACCGTTGAGAGAGCAAGACATTCAAACAGAGGCACTGGGAAGGTATCAGCTTAATGAAAAAGAGCCCTGTGTGGGACAAGTGGTTATCCCAGCCCCTAGAAATTGTGATGATGAAGAAGAGGCTTTTAAAAGTCAGGTCATAGGCAATTTATTTGTTGCTGCTAAAACACACCTTTACAGAGCATATCAAACCACCTCTCTCCGAAGGACTGCTGTTATACTAAACACACAGACTTTCTATCACTGTAATTTGACTTCACACATCTGGGAAAATTGTCCTTAGTGATCAGTTGAGTGGAAATACCAGGAGACACACAGACAGACAGATGTGTTGCTGGATCCACTTTCAAGAATGAGGCTGAAAGACAAATTCCAAGGTTTTTGTTTTGCAATCAGAACAGCAGTCCAAATGAGACTGGTTATCACACAAACCAGGTGCAGAACAACTGTCTGCACCTTTGTAGAACTCACTGCAGAGTGAGGTGTAGGTGTAAGAAGGGGAGTGTGTTTGTGTGAGTATCTGGGTGTTTATGCAGGGTAGTAGTTAAAACAGAAAGCTTTGGAATAGCAGGAGGGTGGTCTTTTTTATTTCTCTTTCATAATTTTGTTTGTTATTTAGGCCATTCCGGTATGAAATTATTGTTGTGGCCCAGATTTGGGCTCCTCCCTGAAACCTGTTCATGAGGCCTGAAATCTCTTTATCCATGAAAGAATGAAAAAACCATGAAAGAACCAGGGATCTCTCTCAGAGATGCTGTTCATGTTCTTTCTTCTCTGTGATGAAACAGTGATTCTTATTAGAAATACCATGAAATCAGTGCAATGACTCAAACAGTAATTTAAATGGGAAATTGGAGAGTTTGCTCTAAACACTGTGGAGTGAAAAATTTTTAAAGGTAGAGCATAACATTGACAGGTGATGCACAAAGAGACAAAGGTGTGGACATAAGGAAATATTTTGTGCAACTGTTTGAATACATCAAGATATGAACAGATTGTGTTCAGTCTGTCAAAACATGTTTTTCCTTTTTCTGTTTATTTTTATTTTTAGAAGGAATTTTTGATGAAAAATAGAATTGTTGCCAGGTCCATGTGTTAATAAAACACTAAAACAGGTGTTTAAACTCTAAGAAATTAGGTTCAGTAGAACAAGTCACCTGTTTAATCCTGAGTATTTAAAGGGAATGATGGAGTAGGGTACCTTGTTCTCCAAAGAACAGAACTTCTAATTTCTTCGTTAATTGGCATTATCTCATTCATTACAGTTATAATGAGTATTCACAAACAGCAAATCCTCTCTTTCTTATCTCTGTTAAAGCATATGGTCCTAGCAAAGGAACCAAGATAACAGTAGCCTGATGCAGGTGTCCTCTCAATTCAGGATACTTAGAGATTATGTCCAAAGGAGCTGAAGTGAGCCTTAACCAAACTTAACACTTTATGTAGTTGGTATGATCATGAGGAACTAATTTTAAAGCACATCTATTGATCAGTCCTCAGATAAACTATGAGTAAGCCTATTAGGCTTTTAAAGCAAGTGACTCCATATCCTGAGTAATGCCTTTATTCCAAAAGTCACAGCCTATAACAAGGGGTAAGACTTGTCAGGAATCTTCCAATAAAGTGTTTTCCATTGGAAAATGCCAGTGTGTAAAAAGCAGTACAATTCATGAGTTTCTGTGGACCTCTTGATGAAATTTATTTTAAAATAGATGTAGATTTTCAAATATGAGCATTTCTTTTTGAAACCAAAAGATGAAACAAGGCATTGCTTTTAAACATCAGCTAAAATTCATGTCAGAAAGACAAAAATTGTAAGAAGTGCAAAATATATATCAGTAATATTTCATTTTTCTTAGCTATTTTTATATCTATATTTATATTTACTCTTTGTTGAATTTTGGGCCTAAATATGAAAAAGAAAAATGTTTCAGATTCTCAAAAATTTTAGATGGCAGGAAAATACTATTTTAGGATAAAAATTCACACTTTTTGTCAGTGAGATCCTGGTGTACAGACAGGTCAAAACCCAGATCCCAAAAGATCAGGATATGTTTCTCTTTTTGATTTCATTGATACATTAAATGTTTGTCTTTTGCCTGGTCATAGCATCTTCCTCCATAATAGTTTTATGTGGACCTGAGAGTCTAAATTCCTAATTTAAAGTT
This sequence comes from Chaetops frenatus, assembly GCA_013400775.1. Lineage (NCBI taxonomy): Eukaryota > Metazoa > Chordata > Aves > Passeriformes > Picathartidae > Chaetops > Chaetops frenatus. Next base: position 22,298 of record VZTR01010959.1, read on the forward strand.
CCCTTGATCCTTGCACTTTGAACATTGTTAGTTGTGGTGCTATTTATCAAACATACAATTTTTGAAGTTCCTGCTGAAACTGCTTCCCAAGAGAAGTGTTTTCTTCTTCAGGCCTGACAGTACCATAAATTATTTTAAGATGTTATAACCTTCTGTATTTTCTAGTGAGTTATACTGCTAGTTAGAAAAGGCTCTATGTTTCTGAGTAGCCTCCAATTTGATTGTTTGCTGGGAGCAACATTGTGAAGAGAAAATGCAGCCTTTGGTCTTGAGCTCTGATATCATCTCATAACAAATGGTCTCAATTAAAGACAATTCAGGGAAGTCCATGGAAATATAGTCAATTTTCAAACCCTGAGAAAGAAATGCTTTGAGAACACAATTTTACTTCATTTTGCAAGGTATAAAAAAACCATGCAATAAAAATGCAGCAGAAAATAAAGACACACTTGGCAGAAAACAACAAAAAAACAATGACTAGAAGACATTTTTTCTGCACTTGAAATTTCTTTCCCCATTTCATTAACAATTTGCAAACTCCTTACCTATAGTAAATATTTGAATAAATGTTCATTTAGTTCTATCTAATCTGTTTTGTTTCTCTAAGATGTATCCTTAATGTCAGCTGAGTAAGAGCTTACAGGCAAGGGAAAGAACCTGAAAAGTTAAACAATTTTACATCATGAAGGAAATGTCCCTCCTGTCAAAACTCTGCTGTTTTTCGAGGCATGGAAATTTATCATCCCTGCAATTATTATCATAGCTTCATTCAGCTCCTCCAGAATCATAAGAAAAGGGAGATGATGACATGATAAGAAGCAGTATTTTCTATAGTTATACTCATTCACAATGTAATAGTGGTTGCATAAAATCTACCTAAAAATCAATGCACGTATTTTGGACAGAAATTAATGTGTTATATCAGAAGCATTCTTCTAAGTTATTATTATTGTAAGCTGGTTCACTGCTTCCTTTTATTCACTACGTTTCTGCTTTCAGAATTGCAGGTCCAAAGAGATACAAGGGCTGTGAAGTCTAAAAAATGCATTAATGGTTTGGTGGGGTCTTCTGCAAATGTATTTCAGACCAATGATGCAGCCTAGACAGAGGAAATGTTAACATTTCTAACTACTCAGGCTGAGAATGAAAGTAAATAAGTGTATACACAATATCAACATCCATCTGCTGGAAATGTATCTATAGAAAAGCAACTTGTGAATCTCCATCAAATTTTGCTCCCATTTTCAGTGCTAAGAGGAAAGACCTTTGCTCAGTGAGAGGTGGGAGAATGCTGCTAGCCATGAGCCACTGGCATGATCCAGCAAAACTCCTCTTAGTTTCCTCCTTCCTCAGCCAATAACTCCTGCATGTACTTAACACCCACCCTGTGGGATTTGGACACAGAGTGACAAGGACTTCTGTTAATCAAGGCCCCCAAATAGCTAACGCTGCATTTAATTGCCTCACTTTAAAGCAGGCTGCTTTAAAAATGTTTTTCTAGTTGCTCCCCAGGCTGTCTGGCATGTTTTTGGCTGCTACAAGCCAATAAATAACAAAAATAACAATCATAATATCTAGTAAATATTTAATATTGTAAGAACAACATTGCTGAGTACACAGTATTTTGAGTGACAGATGTGTATTTGTTAGTTATATTAACTAAATAGAGAGTGCCTTGCAGTTGCTTTAATAGTCACAGAATTAATCACACAGATTAATAATGTTGCCACGCACAGCAGGAAAATTATTTCTTCTCAGCTCTGAATTTCTTTTTGCTAAGAATGTTTTCAACCAAAATATGTGGTGACACATGAACAAGTTCCCCAGCTTCTTGAAACTGATTTTCAAAGATTTTACACATTCACTTCAGAGACTCAGCTTTCCCATTCAAGTGAGGATGTGGTCCTTCCACTGGGAAGCCAAGAACTGTTACTCAGCCCCCTGCCTGGTGCAGTGGGGATTGCTCATCTGATGCTGGAGAATCAGGAGTGGGAATTTCTCCACCCAAACACATCCTGCAGTACGTGTAAAACAGCATTTTGTGAGAAAGGATTAAATATTTTTCTCTTGCTCAAGAGTAACACCTCTTGAATATGAAGGTGGTTGAGACTTAGGAACCACAGCACAAAAGTGCCTTGGCTAATTCTCGATGCAGTAGGCAGAAAGGGAATTAGTACAGCAGTGTGCCAAGGCCAATATTACCTGTCCTTGGGAAGGAGCACTGCATGCTGGCTTTCTGGCTTTTTCCCTGGCCAGACTATAAAGGAGACAAACTGGCCAATAGCAAAGTCAAGGGTTGTATTTTGTTGAACAAGTTTTTGCTTCCGTGCTATCCCTAAAATTGCAGGTGTTTTCCACGTGAAGTTGATGCAGATTAAATGGATGACTTGATATCCAGTCAGATTATGAGCAATAATGGGTTTGGCATGAAAACAGTAGTTTGAAGAGTCAGGTTGTGTGTTCAAACATCTGTATTTGATGCATCATTTTCTGGGCCATACAAAGGCCAGTTGGAACTGTATCCAGTGGCAACATGTTATCCTGCAGGATCAAAGTACCATGTAACACCAAGCACTGAATAAATTATGGTTGTACTGCTGGGAGAGAAAGCAAGGTCACGAGCTTGCTTTACTTTGGAGTTAATAGTCTGCAGTAGCTTGAAATGAGGCAAGGAACCAGCTAAATTGAAGGCAGGCTTTTGTGCATACATTAGGTGCCAGGAGAGTTTTACATACACTCAGAACCTTGCATTGCCTTTTGAAATGAGGAAAACAAAATGGATTTCCTTTGAAAATGGAAAATTAAAAAGAAAAGAAAAAACCACAAACCTCTTGTGCTACAGGTATGCTATGAAGAAAGTGCTTTTCAGATAAACCCTTCTAACAACCATATTGAATAGAAAGTCACACATCAGGCAGCTTTACATCAAAGTAAAATTCCAAAATAGAGTATAACTCCTGAAAGGAGTGATACATTTAAAGATGGGATTTCATCAATGATGAAAGATTGCATTATTTCTTTCAGAGAGTCCTATAATAAACCTTATTTTAAAATTTTAAATAAATAAATAAATAAAAGAATTAATGGATGAATAAATGGTAGCATTTTGTATGTATTATTCTAATAAAAAAAAAATTGACTTAAAGCTAGTTCTTATGAAGTAGTTTCAACCGTAACAAAATAGAATTTTTCATCACATGTGAAAATGCCTTTTTCTTAAATTTCTTTGCTTCACCAAAAACTGCATTAAAACAAGCAAACAAACAAGCAAACAAAAAAACCCAACCAAACAAAAAAAAACCTTGCCAAAATTTGTATGCTGCCTAACAGAATTTGAGAATCTAAGGAGGGAAAGCAAAAAGACCATAATTGTATTGAAATTAAAAGAATTTCTGTGGATTCAATATCATTGACTTTTCAGAAAAAAAGAAGATTGCCTTTGCTTCAGTTTTAAATAGAGATTATTTGTCTGAAAGTTTGACCAACAGTAAGAGAGAAACTTTACATTGCTTCCTGGGCTCCAGAATATCATTTAAACTGGAGGAAGTCCTAAAATATCCCTTGATTATCATCATTGACCTCTATAAAGAATTTCATCAATATTTTGTCCATTCTGGCAGTGGGCAAAAATATCAGTGATTCATTGGTAGTATAGGCCCTAACATCCCTCCAGCCCTCCTCAACATTAATTTTCCATTATCTGTTATTCTCTAAGCTCGATAAAGGGCAGCACTGAGCCCCATTAAGTGATGATGTTCTGCGGTGAATGGGCAGCAGAAAATTAGATAAAATAAGAGCCTGACCAAAGCTCATTGCTGTAAATCAGATTTCTTCTATAGCAAAGACTGGCTGAAGCATGTCTGTGCCCTCCTACATTCCCCAGTCCCTGGCACACCTGGGCTGCTGCCACAGCACTTCAGTGCTGTCTGCTGGGGCTGTGAACCAGCCTTTGAATCAGCGCACTTCGAAAAGAGCTGCAACATCAAATTGCTTGATACACTTGAAGGAATACGGGAAAAGTAGTTGAGAATTTGATTTCTACAGCTCTAGGAAAGTATTTTGTTCTTTCACATAATTGTGGAAAAGTCTAAGAATAAATCAAAATATTGTTATTGTGGTGAAGAGAACAGGCCAGTCTGGCTCTATTCACAGGAAGAATGAATTTTAAATTACACAGGTCAGACACTTAGATTGCTCAGATGTGATATCTTAATTTTTTATTGTCTTTTGGAGGAAGAAAATCTTGTTTCATCCCATTCAAAATCTAAAACTTGTAATAAGTGCTTTGAATGTGGAACCACATCATTATTTTTTCATACTCCTGAAGAAAAGGGGAAGAGTGGACAAAGAAACAGGACAATAGAGCTGACTGTGTTACTGGTCCTCCCAGACCTTCAGAGGGATGGATGTGTGCTACGTTCAGCCCAGCAATGCTTTAGTATCTTGTCCCAGCTTGCTCTGTAGCCAATGAAGAGCACAGATTAATCACTCAGGGAGTGATTGTTTCTATCCAGTCAACAGTGCATGTGCTGATTATAAAGTAGATACAGCAAAACCTTCTGAATTGCTCCTTCTTCTCTCCACTGAATATAGAGGAATACTAGAAAGCTAGATTGACCTGAACACTGATTTAGATAGCAAATGTTGGCTGTTTGGATATTAAGTTTTTAGTAAAATTATCCCTGTCACAAAAACTGACTGGCTACCCCCAGGTTTTCAGAATCCTGCAGCTGAGGTGAGAAACCAGCTGACAGGCTGCCAGGGTCATTACAAAACTGTGGAGGGAGTGCTCTAGGGAGATCTAAGTAATGCTGCAAATCAGAAAACTTCATCATATTTTCTGCAAGAGTTTATCTAGGCAGGAAAAACCCTAGTTATTAACTGCTCTGTAAGGGAGGATTTCTTTGAGTTATATCTATTGGGAGCAGAGCAAATATCTGGGACATCGCTCATGGAATGGGTGGGAACACAGAAAAACTCATCAGAGTCTCATATGCTACCTGGAATGAGAAATTAATAGTCAGAGAAGAAAGAATAAAGCTCTTGGAAACTTGCCCAAAGTTGTCTTACAGGATCTATGGCACCCAGGGCTACCAAGAGAACTTTTTCATTTTGTACTGACCAAGCACTGGAACAGGTTGCCCAGAGAGGTGTGGAGTTTCCCTCACTGGAGGTGTTCAAGCACTGCCTGGATGGAATTCTGTGCTGTGTGCTCTGGTATAATCCTGCTTGAGCAGGGAGGGTGACCAGATGACCACTGTGGTCCCTTCTAACATGACCTGTTCTGTGATTCTGTGATCTGGGCATTCCCCTCCATCATTAAAAGCTCTGTTAGCAAAATATCTTTAGAACTGTGGTGCAGTGGTAAGATACTGCCAGGTCTTCTGGCAATTCATTACCATGTTCTTCCTTGTCTTAGCTTGTCTGCTCTTGAGAAAGTTATTATTATCATCATTAGAGTCCTGCATGGATTCATGACCTCTCCCATGAGTCCCTAAACAAACAGATTAAGCAGCTGCAGAATTTCCCTAGATAAGTGAAGAGGAAAATGCCACAGATCTTTCCTGTTTGCTTGAGAACAGATACACAATGTTTGTTTGCCACTTTTCTCTTTGCTTGCCTGCAAAAATAATGAGCTCTTTCCTTGTAAGGTATTTTCCCAGATTATGCAGAAGTAGTAGATTCCAAGCCCTAGTTCACATTTGTCCACAGAAACTAAGGGATATGTGAAAGTTTACACAAAGAGAGCTACTGAGTCTGTGGAGCTTTTTCCTCTCCACACCGCCTTAGCTCAGTGGAATTAACCATGTCTTTTTTTACACAAATTTCATGCTGAGGGAACTCAATTTCAAACTTAAAATTCAAGGTAAATCAGGACAATCTACTTCAAAGGAGAGTTTTCTGGCTCACATAAGTTAAAGAAATAGCAGATCCACATGTTGTAGAAAGGATTAAGTAAAGAGATCTTTGTGAAGCAGGGTCAATTGCTCTTGGTTTTCAGAGCACAGAAGTGTTTTGATGGGACTGGTGACAGTTTGTGCATTCCACACATTGTCCCAGATCAGGGCATACAGGTTGCACAAAGCTCCCTGCCAGAGTGGGTTCAGAATAAGCTGTATGCAATCCTGTCATCTGATACTGATCCACTTTTTTGGTTTATTCATATACCTGAGAAATTGTTTTGATTGAGATGGGTATAGAGAAAGAAACTCCTGGTATTCACTTCCTTTTCAACTCTCCAAAATGTTGGTAGTGGGCTCCATGGAAACAAACAGGTAGCAGTGATGTTATCAAGAGCTTAAACTAAAAATTTCTTTAGAGCACTCTTTCTTTTTGTCTTTCTTTCTTTCCTTTTTTGTAAGATAATCTCTTACTACTCAAATTATCTGAATGGGAGACCAGACTGCTCTTCATGGAGATGCAAATCTAGAGTAGCTGTGACATGTTAAGTAAAATTATTCCATGCGTTTATTAAGGGAAATGATCTGGCATGATTTCTGAACAACAACAAAAATACCTGGAACTCCGTCCCACATAAATTTTAAATTTATGGTAACATGTCCAAGTTTTCCTCCTGTTTTTCCTGGCATTATAGTGAGGAGGGAGAAGGCAGTTGATGTTTTTAGTGAATCTTTTTTCTGAGGGTCATAAGACAATTACATCCCAAAACATTGCTGTCAGCACTGATGTTAAAAAATTATATAGTATCAACAATTACTGCAATCAGACTCTGTATGCTCAACACTGTGTATAGAAACCCCTTAAGAAAGAACTTAGCTACACAGAAAGATGACTGGAGAAGACAACAGAACAAGTTGCTTAGTCTGTATAGCAGAGGAATAAAAGAATCAGGTAGAGAATACAGAAATCCTGTTTCATAGTCTGCTTCAGATGGTAATGTCATTTCCCCTAAAATACTCATTTAAACCTAGACAGAAAGATGTGATTTTTGAGAGAACTCTCCTCACAGGTTTTTAAACTGTCCTTCAAGTCCATGCAATTTTCTTCAGCTTTACTTCCAGTGTGACTGCCACTGCTTTGGTGTATGTTACTTCCAGCTCCATTTCTTATGATGATGTAACAATCGAAAATATACAGTTAAATGTCTGAGTGTTCCCTTGATTTTAATGACATCTAGCTTAAATGACAGTAATAAGCATCCCTTTGTGCACAATTCTTCCAGAAGAGTTGCAAAAGTGGTACTAAAGAGCCCTTTCTCAAAACCTGTAACTTCAAAGTAAGATGGGAGACTCATTGTGGTTTCTTTTTCTTCCAAATGCCCTATTAACTCTATTAAGCTTGAGACTTCAAATCACTCACTGCTTCTATGACCTGACCAGCCAAAATGCTACTTGTTCTGCTGTCTGGAAGGAGCTGGAAACTGCTTTTTGCCTTTTGCTACAGTTTTTAATTCCATTTCACTGACAAAATTTAGCAAAAGGGAGCAGAAACTGAGTTTTTGTCTGCTTTGTTCATTCTCAGCAAAATCTGTAGCTAGTTCCCAAAGCTTTTTTGTTTAAACTAGTTAATTAAAACAAAAAAACTACGTAGATATTTTCTTCGGTCTTATTTGTTGTGGAGTTGCTTCACGGGCTCCTATGGGGAAACTGTTGTGACAGCTTTGATGTAGAAATATAATAATATAGAGATTATATAGCTGTTTTTTCAGAACATCAGCTTCTTCTCTAGTGATTATAAAATATACAGTTTATCAGAGTACAGAGAATTCCAGAATTCCCCAGTGCTCTTCATGGGAATCCAGACTCAAAGAACCAAACCAAGCTAAACTAAAAACAAACAAACAAACAAACAAACAAACAAACCAAACCCCAATCCAAAAAACCCCAAACAAACCAAAAATCCAAAACTCTTAAGAGATTTAGTAAAAAATTGATAAGTTATCATAGAAAAACATAGGGAATCTTCATGTTTAGGTTTCTTTTCCTTATGCACCTCTTTGTGCCTATTATTCATGTCTAACTGTATGTCTGTAGTATCTTAATTGATCATTTCACCTATTAAAAACATATGGTTTAATTTGTTCAAGAAAGACAACACTTTCCAACAATGTCATTAAATATTTCAGCTGGTGCTGCTACTAGTGGATGTAGACCAGTTCAGCCCCTTATACCCTTCTTTTACCATTGTCATGCTTTTCTTCACACTGATCACACTCAGTCTTTGTTGTGTTGTTTGTGTAAGTGATTCTGCTTCTTCCTTTCCAATCTCTTCTCCAATCTGGTTTAGCTATGGTACCCCCTCGCTGTAGATGTCTCCATCAGTGCTATCTGTTCCTGCATCTCTGCTAAATCAGTAAATAAATATACAGCTGAGAACTGTGTAAAACAAAGGTCATATGATCAGCTTTCTCTAAAAAACCCAATGATCTCTTCTCATATTTAGTCTCTCCTCTCTTAGCTCTGAAAGCCCATTATGGCTAATGGTAGAAAAAAATTGAAATAGCTTAATATTGTTTAGTTTAGAGAGGAGCAGAGTTGGAAAAATCATAATATAGAGAAATGTGACCTGAGGAAGGTAAATCTGACATTCTTATTTACTGTCCCAGAGCAAAGAAATTATTCTGTCCAGATGTAAAATGCAGGGGATAAATTACTGCTCCACAGAGCACAGTCTGGGGCTCACTGCTTCGAGATATTGAGGGCAAGACAAAATTGCTGCTTACAGAATTGGCCAGTATAAACATAATGCCATGAAGAAGGAGAAATATGGTGGTGAGCAGAACAGCCAGCAAATGTGGGGGATCTCCTTTATTTATTACAAGCCACTCCAGTCCTGGCAGTTCTGTTTACCCACACCATGCTGGACTCTTTAATTATGACCAGATATATCCCCCTTAGGCAGTTCAAATTGCCTAAACCAAGGTGAAATTAAACTGCAGTTTATTGTCTTTGGGATCATTAATTTTCCAAAGAGGTGCAAGCAAATATGTAGGGGACTGGCTCTAACAACTAGGCCCATCTTATGTTTTTATAAGGTTCTGATTACATTTTAAGAAATGAAGATATAAGGGACTGGAGAGGCTGAGATCTCTGGATCCATGTCACTGAAACCACCATTAATATGAGCATGCCCAGGTGCCCCATTGGTCAAGAAGACAAAAAGGACACAGACCAGCTCATGTATTTGCATCCCAAAGGTGCTTCACCAGTTGAGAGGCAGCGGGCTGTGACAAAGCATAGAAACCTTTATATGTCTTCCTAACATATACAGAACACAGCTCTGAAAACTACTGAGGCCCACGTGGCTTATGACCATTAAAGCAATCACAGATGAAAAAGACTTTGAGAAAGAAATCCATAACTCATGTACCTCCTCTTAAGATCTGCAGTGGAAGAGGAACAGGGAGCAGAATGAGGTCCTCAGAATCCATATGGGAATGTTCAGTGACCTATGACACCAGTGAGACACACAAGTGTAGGAGGCCAGATGGGATCCACCCAAGGCTGCTGAGTGAGCTGGCAGAAGTGTTCACCGAGCCTCTCTCCATCATTTACCAGCAGTCCTGGCTAACTGGGGAAGTTCCACCTGACTCAAAGTCAGCAAATGCAATGCCCATCTACAAAAAGGGCCAGAAGGAGGACCTAGGGAACTACAGGCCTATCTGCCTGACTTTGGTGCTGGGGAAGGTCATGGAGCAGATTGTCTTGAGTGCCATCATGTGTCAAGTACAGGACAACCAGGGGATCTGGCCCAGATCATGTAGATTTGTGAAAGGCGGGTCCTGCTTGACTGCTCTGATCTCCTGTGACAAAGTGACCCACTGAGTGGGTGAGGGGAATGCTGTGGATGTCTGGCTGGACTTCAGTAAAGCCTTTGATTCAATTTCCCACAATATTCTTCTGGAAAAACTGGCTGCTCATGGTTTCGACAGGTGTACTGTTTGCTGGGTAAAAAACTGGCTGGATGGCCAGGCCCAGGGAGTGGTAGTGAATGGAGTCAAATCCAATTGGCAGCTGGTCTCCTGCGGTGTCCTCTAGGGCTCAGTGTTGGTGCCAGTCCTGCTTAATGTCTATCAATGATCTGGACTAGGGATCGAGTAATCTTGGTAAGTTTGCAGACAACACCAAGTTGGGTGGGAGAATCAAGCTGGTGGAGAGTAGGAAGGCTCTGCAGAGGGATCTGAATAGTCTGGATCAATGGGGCAAGGTCAATAGTGTGAGGCTCAACATGGTGGAGTTTTGGGTCCTATCCTTGGATCAGAATAATTCCGTGCAGTGCTACAGGCTGGGGCAGAGTGGCTGGAAAGCTGCCCAGCAGAAAAGGACCTGGAGGTGCTGGTTGACAGCTGCTGAACATGAGCCAGCTGTGCCCAGGTAGGCAAGGAGGGCAATGGCACCTGGCCTGGATCAGCAACAGCATGGCCAGCAGGACCAGGGCAGTGATTGTCCCCTTGTGCTCAGCACTGGTCAGGCTGCTGTGTTTAGTGTTGGGCCCCTCACTGCAAGAAAGGCACTGGGGCCTTAAGCATGGCCAGAGAAGGGCAGTGGAGCTGGGGAAGGATCTGGAGCACAAATCTGATGAGGGGCTGCTGAGGGAACTGGAGTTGCTTAGCCTGGAGAAAAGGAGGCTCATAAGAGACCTTATCAATCTCTACAACTACCTGAGTAAAGTAACAAGCAATAGAACAAGAGCAAATTGCCTCAAGTTGTGCCAGGGGAGGCTCAGATTGCATATTAGGAAAAATTTCTTCCCCAAAAGGGTTCTTAAGCTTTGGAACAGTCTGCCCAGGGAAGTGGTTGAGTCACCATCCCCAGAGCATAGCTCTGTAGATGTGGCACTTGGGGACATGATTTAGTAGTGGGCTTGGCAGTGCTGGGTTAATGGTTGAACCTGATGATCTAAATATCTGCTCCAACTTAAATGCTTCTGTGATTCCATAATATTGTTAATATTGTTAATATTTAACATATGATTTGAAGGTGAGAGAAACGTGTCTGACACAGCCTTAAATTCCCTCTCAGGCTGCACTCAGCAGAGAGATGTGTGACTGCAGCAGATCAGCTTATAATGGGCTACAAGCAGGTGAATTGTTGGACCTTTAATTTTGTGTTAGTCCATAAAGCACTTATAAAACATCTGTGAAATTTATACCCTTGGTCTGCCTTTTCAGTATGTCAATCCTAGTTTATGGTAGACAAAAATACCTCTGAGATTCAGAGAAGAAAAAGAATAATAATTATGAAAAAGTGAGAACCCAATTTTAAATAAACTTTAGTTTATTAAGTTTCAGTTTTTCATTTTCATTCAGAATCAGGAAAGTACAATGTTTTACAAGTTTGATAACGAAGAAGAGCCAGCACCATTAACGTGCTGGTGAAGGTTAAGATGCCCATCTGAGAGAAATTCAATGATTTCCTGATTTTCTGACAGATGTAGGTAAATTCAAAATTTAAAAGGAACAAAAAATTTATAATCTTTTTCTCAGTTAACCTAATTTAAAAAAAATTGTTCTCCAAGAAAAAGGAGGGCAACAAGATGTAACTTCATCTGACACTGCTGCAAAGAGCCCCAGAACAGATGTCCATGGTGTGTGCTCAGACTCAGCTCTTCCAGCTTCCAGTAATCACCTGAGTACCACGAGCAAGCTTTAGATCTGCACCATTTACTTTTAAAGCCATTTGATTTCCAAAATGCTAAGTCACAGTTATTTTTCTGCGACTACCTAACATACCAGACGACTGGTCCAATACCTAAAATATGAACTCTCTGCAGATATTAAGATTAAATGCAGAGACACTGAAAAAGAACAATAGAGTGGCTCACCTGTAGCTATGCAAATGAAAAGTTTGGACAATCTGGAGAGTTTGAGCAAAAATTTTCTCATTTCCCTCCTTTCTCCTCTTCCGTCTTTTGTCATATTAATGTTACATGTTTTAATTCAGTCAGTATCCATCCATTACCACAGTAATTATCTGAATGTTTAGAGCTCAGATTAATAAACAGTGTTTTCTTTTTAACAGCCTTTGTCAGATATTTAAAAATTACTAACAACATTCAAAAGATTTTCTATGTGCCTGCACTTTCTATCAAGGTAGACACTCCAAGTTTCAGTTTCAAGTCTGACTGCAAAATGCCTGTCATTTATCTCTAGGTCAGAATTCAAAGCAGAATGAACACAGAGACAGAAAAGCCATTTACTTCAGTGCTTTTTTTTTTTTTTTTTCTTTCTGCATTTTTTTACATAGGCCATATCCCTGTATTAGTTACACTTATTAAAGTCTAGAAACCACTGTTGAGTCAGTGGAATAATCAGAGATCAGTATCACCGTAACCAAAAGCACAATATAATTTGTTATTTTCTATTGACATAGGAAGTACCATGAATATTTACCACACTGAATAAATATATTGCACTTAGATAGTGCTACCTTGTATTTTGGAAGTGCACTATGCATATATAACTACACTCAGAATAATAGTTACAAGGAACCACATTCAGTTCTAATGCAGAACATCTCATTATATCAGACTGTTTGGAAAACTGCTGGAAAAAAAAAAAAGAAATATTGTTAGACCATTCTAGTTTATTAACTGATGTGCTGTACTTGTATAAGCAAATGCATGTAGGAAGGAAGTTTCAAAGACAAAATCTCTTATGAATTAGTCCAAATTTTTTAATGAGCCTGACAATTTTATAGTTGAATTCTCACTGCCAAGGTTTGCATTCTTTTTTGTTTTTATTCTGAGTACTGGCCTCTTCCATTTTATGCAAATATAGATGATTATAAATGCAGACACATACACTTGTATAAGGATCCTTAATAAAAGATGGTGAATAAAATCTTTTATGAAGGTCTATGTGTACAATTTAAAACAATACACCAAATGAGAAACAAAAAAATTGGCAGGAGTTCCTTTCTTCATCTGTTTGACAAGAACAAAGGAGATAGCAGAAGATTACACATAAAGGAGATTTTAAATGCAGAGTACAATCTCTAAAACAAATCTTAGAATAACACCTCACTTGTATAAAGGAGACAATTCAAACCCGACTCGAATAATCAGGTGCTCATTTTAAAGAGGGAGATGGCTATCTAATGATCTTTCTCCCCCTGGTAGATTATCTGACCTTTGTGAAGGATGATCCTTGGATTTTTCTACCAAGTTCAATAAGTCGTTTACTAATTTTTTTTCTGCATCATGTGCTGTTAAACAGTTTATCACCAATGAGAATATATGCAGGTCTGACAATACCAACTATGTCACAGCTGAAACTGGGTACTTTTCATGCAAAGCTGCTTTTTTTACAAATTCCAAAACTTCTTAGATAAGATGCAAAATAGTACACTGAATTTTCCCGTGTTCTCTGCAATAGAAACACAATAAAGCTCATTATCTGGTGGCCCCAAACCTGGCAAGACACATCCAGGTTACCACCTGTGTCAACAGGACAGAACCACTACGTGACAGCACCAAAAATTACAGGCAACCCTTTTTCTGCCCAGACTGGGAGAGTGGTGGTAAGAAATCACACTAATAATGTAGAGGGGGATGTCTGTAAGTCAGATAGACAGGATCAGCAGGAGGGGCAGCCAGAGGGAACCTCTGTTTTGCCATCCATTCCACCTCAGCTCAGCTATGTTGCAGTCCCACCATTGTACTTGGGAGGGATAGGCTCCTTCAATCCACTGAACCCTCCAAGAAGTGTGAATCTTGGAATGATGCAAAGACAGGCCAGGCTTGGCTTTTGATGGACACTTAATATGATTCTGGATTCTAGAGCTGACAGATAGTAGAACTGGTGGATGTTCATTCCCATCTTATCCTGCCCTGCTCCAGAGGATGTGTCATTCTCATGGTCTTTTTCCTTTGAGCTGTAGGGTGGTGCAGTGGTCTCAGTTCCCTCACCTTGGAAATACAGCTCCATTTTCAGCTTTTTAAAGCCGGCAAAGAATGAACCATAGGCTCAAAGATGAACTTTAGTGTGTCCTAGGACACAGCTGAGAATTAAGAGATGCTGACCTGTTGAAACTGGAGAGAGGAAAGTTGCTGCAGGTTATTGGCTGCTTTGCTTTACTTTACTTCATGGGAAGAGTGCTGGGAGTGGGACTTTAAATGATCTTTAAAGGCTCCTTCCAATCCAAACCATTCTACAAAGAGGGTTCTTTATGTGAGTGCATTAACACGTTTCCCAGTGTAATGGTAATGACAGCTATTCCTATGGAGAAGCTTGAAAACAAGGGTGAGTTTAACGATGTCTTTGCAGATGCTTGTGAGAGCCAGAAACAGCAAGTCTGGGGGGGCTGTGAGGGAGAGGGAGGTAAGTTACTGTCTGACTGTAAATCTGTTCTGGACTAAAGAGATTTTTCGATGCTTAGTGAAATTCAGTGAAATTCTGCCTATTGCAGGCCTTGCTGGCCACATTACTCCCAGCACTGGTACAAGAACTTCCAGGAACTGCAGTCCAAGCAGGCAGGGTTGAACTTTCTGGCCTCATGTGTGGTATTTTCCCTCCTTTGGGGGGGACCATTTGAAATCTTTTTGTGTGGAGCACGTGCCATGCAAGCTGGGTACTCCAGTGTCTTGATTCATCCTGTTGTAAGACACGTCACAAACTCTAGGGCTGGGTAAAACTCTAAATCACTTATTTGATTATAAGGTATGTCCAGCCCAAGCTTTTTTTTTTTTTTTNCCCATTTTTTTTTTTTTTTTTTTTTTTTTTTTTTTTTTTTTTTTTTTTTTAATTTTATTGTGGTCATAAATAAACATGATCTTCCAGATTTTATAGTGATGTTGGAAGGTTTAGTAACCTCTAATCTGTAGGGAATGGATTAGCATTTCCTAATTCACTTCAGATGAAATGAGTGGGGTAAATTCAACCCACTTTCCTTAATGGCTTAATGAGTGTTTTTGGAGCAGATTAAGGAAAGGTCATGCAACTTCAGTGTCCAGTGCAGGGACAGTAAGAAATATTTCATAATGATTTGCAGAATGAGCATTTATGTGACTGCCATGCTAAGCAGGGCCTTGTTTCACTAAAGAGGATTCAGGGTTGTAGTCATTTTAATATTAAGCGTTTTAATGTTTTCATTCAAACATTTAAGTTTGAAGGAGTTGTCCCTCTTGTGAAGTCCTTTCCAGTTTTCCTCCAAATCATATTTTTTATTAGCCAAGGAGAGGTCAACTCATTGTTCCCAATGTGTCCAGATCCCCACTTTACTTGATAATTTTTCAGGCAAGCATTTAGAGTGTTTCTGCCATTCTGTCCTCCTCTCTGGGAGATGTTTTCTGAGGAACACACAAAGCCACTTTATTGTACTCTGTCAGTTCATTTGTTGAAATGTTTTGCAGATGTCTCATGCACAAAAAATACCCACATCAGATAAATTGTCAAGCCATGACTTATCCTACTGTCAAATATTCTTAGATTCTGCTTTGCTGTTCACCTGTTTTGTCTTATTATATTTTTCTCATGAAATTGCAGTGAATACTTTTTTCTGGTTCCATATTCTTATACTATGTTCACAAAATCCTGCCTCAAGTCTAAAATTTATGAAGACTGTGATAATACCACATAATGATCACAAGTGCATGAAATGCTCCATACCATTCATTCTCTGTGCACCTGGGATCTTGCCATGGGAATATCAGAAGAACAGTGCCAGCATTTCACATGCTGCTTGTATTCAATGTTCCAGTTGTTTTATAAGGACAGCTGGACTGTTCAGAAAGTATTTCTGGCAGACAACGCTAAAATATTTACTGGTCTCTTGGTCTAATTCAAACTTATGTTTGAAAATTGCTTTTGTCCTTCTTAATTTCAAATGTCAGAGAGAAAATAATAGGTGTATGCCACCTTAATATTTGCTATGTTACTTCTCTTAAAATATTTGAATTATGATGTATGTGCATTTATAAATTATACTCCAATCATCCACAGTTAAATTAGAAATCTCTATAGTGCTATAATACCAGCCTGCTGTGATACAAAAACTACTTCCTGCAAACATTTGATTTTCAGAGCTGTTTGATATAATTGAAGATTTTCCTAAAATATGAGAAATTGTGATTTTTCTGGTCTTAGGCCTATATATAGAATAGCTCTGTGAAAAGGATGCCAGTGAGACTGCTGGGCAGGTACTGCTGAAGATGAAGCTTTGTAGCAGCTCAGAAGCATGTTCCTGCTACATGGTTTCTTGTTCAATGCTTGTCTGAGATCTCAGTAGGTCTCATATGTATTTTGGTATCACTGTTTTTCAATCAATGAAACCATTTATATCAAAGGAACTCTCCAGAAGCAGACTTTATGATCTGACCAAGACTGGCGTAAACAATGAAGACAAATTATTTCATTGATGATCTCCTGATTTCTAATTATAAAAAATTAGTAATGATCTAGAAAGCTGCGTTACAAGTTAACATTTCAGTTTCAGTTTCTTGGTTTCCTGCTTTTTTTCTTTTTTCTTTTTTTTTTTTTCATCTTTTCAGTATACTTTAGGAAATAAAAGGAAAAAATGATATCTCAAAGAGTGAATAGAGTTTTAGCAGAATGCCTGAGAACATGCATAAATACCAGATCATAAGTAGTCCTGTTGTGTGATGTTCCTGAAGTTCTCATGTAATTAAATATGTACTCTTAAATTGGGGTCAGACATAAGTTGGTAAGGGAGCCACATGGCTGAAGAACTCGACTGGGTGTCAGAACTTCATAATCTAATTTGTCACATGAATAGAGGCAGTTACTGCAACCCTGTTCTTCTTCTATACTGATCCTATTCCTACTGAAGTTAAAGTGGGATTTCTTTACATTAGTCCACTGAATTGGGCACCTCTTACCCACATGCAAATAAACAGAGAGACAGTGATGCTCTCTGTTTAGTTGTGGAGGATGGGTGCAGGAGTTGAACAAGACATATTCAGTTAAATCCTTTTTAGAAGACTTATGTTTTTGAATTCTTGTTCTTGCCTCTGTTTCTCTGTTGCATAAGTCAGTGGACACATCAATAAATCAACAGATATATAAACCTCTGATGATCTTCATAAAATGTAAATTGATAAAATAGACAAAGAACAAGCTTCAGACATTAATCACTGAGACATTAATGAGTCATTTGCAGTTTGTAATTGTAAAATGGAGGAATTATTGAAAAAAAATCCCCAAATACTAAAGAGTTAAAACCATTTCTCCACTGTAATGTTGAACTTTAGATGTGTGGTACACACACCTTTGATATGTAGTACACAGCAGAAAGCTATGCTTTATCAATCTGATTTCCCAATGGCCACCTTGGCACGGTGGTAAATTGATTGCTGATCGAATTACCAGGGGCAGATCAGCGCTGCCTTGGCCACATCATGCTTTCAGGCTCAAGCCCAAAATGCAGACAGGTTATGCCTTAACTCCATCCTTTTGGACAGTGACACAGCAGCAATGCTCTGTCAGCATCCCTTTCTTGGTGCCACAAATTGTATGGGACCGTTTTGCTGTGCCTGACAGGCAAAGGTTTGATGGTGTCTTCAGACCAACGAATAGCCCGGCACAGCCAAATTAGGGGTGTGGTCTGTCTCCCGTGGGGTGTCAGGAATTATATTCCGTTCACACAATTCCAACCTCCAGGCTGCTTCCCTCTGTTAAAGCATATCGGCATCTGGCGATTCCTGCAGGATTTAGTGTTCCATGATATAGGACAGGGAGCTGGGACACAGCAAGAGCTTTCAGCACAACGGCACCGTCACCAGTGCCTGCCTTCTTCCCCATCTGAAAGGGATAAATCGACTTCCTGCGCTGGAGCACTCCTGAGAAGCCGCACTCAGAAATGCAGCCACCGTGTGGCCACGCTGCAGCTCTGCTGCTGCTCCTCCTGCCTCTGCTGCTGGGCTGCTGTTGCTGCTTTGCTGCTGCTGCTGTGCTGCTGCTGCTGTTGTGCTGCTGCTGCTGTGCTGCTGCTGCTGTTGCTGCTGTGCTGCTGCTGCTGTTGCTGCTGTTGCTGCTCTGCTGCTGCTGCTGGCACAGATGGTGCCCTGCCGAGGCCAGCAGCAGCCACAAACTGCTCATTAGAAGGGTGTACCTGGCACAAGGATGTGCTTCAACAGAATTACTCCCCCTAACTTGTTTTAGAACAAAGTTTATCACCGGGTTCTGCTGGGACATAGAGGCCGAGGTCCTTGCTTGATATAAATCAGTGTAGGAGTCTGTAAATCAATAGAACTACATCAATATACACCAGCTGTGGGAGCCATTAGATTTACACCGGGGGGAGATCTGCTCTGAACTGCTGCATTTTTTTCCTGCACACAAGCAAGATGAAACTTACCAGAGATCATAGAAGCTTTTCAAGACCTTAGAAACACAATTTTTTTATTGATGATTAGTTATTCTAGAGCTACTTTAAAGTGAAATTTCCCCATAGACTTTGTTGGGAGAAGTATTTACGGAACTGATAGAGAAAAGGAGGAGAAATGTGCAACATCATAGCCACTAGTTCCATGGTTTTCTCTTTTCTGAGGAAAACTGAAATGCCCAAAGTATTCCAAAGCTCATCAAATAAAGAATAGTTTACTTTTGAGGAGTGACAAATAAATAACTAGGACTCAGGCCTCAAAAGGAGGCACTGGTTGCAGGATTGTGAGCAGGTCAGGGCAGGGAAAGTCAGTGAGAAATGATTGTTCACTGCTTTATAGAACACAAAATTTGGACAAATCTAATTAAATGTTCAAGTGATGTGTTCCAAATAAAGAGCAGATAGCATTTTGCAGGATGGGTTTGCACAGCTCATGCTGCAGAAGGATGTGCACCCCACAAAATGCTTTTGAGAAACACAGGAACAAAAAAACTACACAAAGACTCTCAAACACCAATACATTATCTCTGACACAGGAAATTTCTGTGATGCAGATTAGGTGAAATCCGGAAAGACACAGTGAGGACTGTAATTGATAATTTCTTGATTATGCACTCTGTTTGCTCTTTCTCAAGTACCTGTCACAAGCCCTGGCTGGGCAGTGGGTGCTGGGCTGAACGGAGCAGAGTCTGCCTGGCTGTGCCTGTCCTGATGTCCGTGGTGTTTGTGCTCTTGTGCCACTTGAGACTGCACTGATTCAGGACTTCACATGCTGCAAGGCTGACAGGATTTGCCTCTCTGACAGAGCCACAACACCTAATGAAATGTGTCTGGAGGGTGTTCTGTGGCCTGTGAACATTGGCACACTCAAATTTCTCACAGTGGTTAATCAGTAGAGGGTAACAAATACTCTCCTTACTACTAAAAATAGTTTTTAAAAAATTTGATACACTTGAGGTGACAATAATGGTGTAGCTCAATAGGCAGAAAGAATCTGAATCCTCAGCACCATAAAAAGAAGTAGTTTCATAATGTAACTCAGATTAAGAACAAAAGCAAGCTATAAAAATAGATCATTAATGTTTCATGACTGAGGGACACTGCTAACAAGTACTAAATATAGGAAAGTCAGGAAACAAATAATAATTTCTACATCAATATTTAATCAGAAAATTTATCTTAGTTGTTGTTTCCTCCCATTATTTTGATTATTTGGGGTCAGTGCTGCTTGTGGAATATCTATGGGATCAAATATTTCTGTGGCAGTGTGGTACTGATATATAATGTCATAATGAACAGTGGTTTGAAGGGCAAGTAGGGTTAATTTTCACTCATAAAATGATTTTTTAAGTGAAAGCAAGAAGAAAGGCCAGATTTGTAGTGCTGACAGTTGTTTCAGGGCCATTTATTTCCTAGTCTCTTATTTTGTCTCATTTTGTTAAGGAATTAGTAGCAACCATAAAACAATAGTGAGTTGTTGGGGCTTTTTTTTGCCTTTTGCTACTGAGATACCATAGCTATTTATCTTCACACTTGTGAGCATCACAGTATTTAATGGCTTTATGCTGGCAACATTATCAGGAAGAACTTTAAAGCATGTTTTGAAAATAGAAAATGTCAAAGAGTAAACATTTCCGAAAGTACTGCAGTAATTAGCAGACCGAACTTCCTTCAGCTTTTAATTAAATTCTTAATTTTATCTTCGGAGCTTAGCCAAGATTAAATAAAAAATTATGGTAGAGCAGGGGCTTGAAACAGATCATCTGACCTCCTCTGTGTCTCATGGGACTCATGCTAAGCATTTGGGTCCTCCAAAGAATTAGGATTTCCATTACTGAAAACATCAAATTCCTGGGCAGAACCTCTTTGAAGTTAGATTGTGTTTGGAATTGTATTTTTTAGCAATTTCTGTTCTATCAGGAACATCTTTCATTCCTCCATTTACCCCTTCTGCTCCAGATCTATAAACAAAACATGACCATGTTCAGTTGTGTGCATGCTTCACACGTGGGAGTGCTAGCACAGCACTGGCCTTTCAGCTTTACAGTATCAGAGCTGACCTGTGATTTCCCAGCTCTGACTGTCCTGCCCTGGTCACAGTTTGTGGGATTGGCAGAAACCCTCGAAGGGGGAGGCAGGCCAGGTCACCAGGGGTGCTGCCAGGGAACGGAGGAATGCACAGTCACGTTTTGGTCCACTTTGATTCAGCAGCAGGTTAAGAATCCTCTGAGGCATATTTATTTTTGTTAGCCTATGTACTGAATTGAGATTAAGGAGTCAGCTCATTTTCCTCTGATTTTAAAAGCATTTGAAATATGATTCTTTTTTTTCCCAATAATAAGCAGAGGAATGGACAGTCCTTGGGTTGGGATCCTGCAAGGGAGGTTTTTCTCACCAAGACCTTTTACTGTTAGGTATACATATTGTTAAAAGGGAAGTGAAATGTAGTCAAGCCAAATAACTGCAGTTTTTTCACCTAATTCATAATCCTCCCACATCCACAGTCACTCCTACCCTATCCTGAACACAGGCTTCCATGAGACTGTGCTGGTGGTAACTACACTGGCTGGTGATATTGACAGAATGATGATGGTGATCATAAAATGAAAAAAATTACACTTTTTTTTTTTTTAAGGGTAATTTATAGGAGAATAAGTGTGCTAGAATTAAAAAAAACACACACCAAAAAAACCCCATTTCCTTTGCTTTCCTTGATGTCTTTGTTATATGCTAGTTTCAAAAGTGGTGACTTTCCTGAAATGCAAACCCAAGCAAACACTAATTTTGCTGACTATAGCCATGTGCATTCTAATAAATTATGGCCTGTGCAACTAACAGCTGCTTCTACAGCTCCCAAATTGTGTTTATTTTTTAAACTTTAAAGCCTCTAGGTTTTTTTTTCCCCCCCAATTTTCTTTCCTTCTACTCTTGCAGAATAGCAGAGAAAAAATGTTCCAGACAAGTTTGACAAGAGCTAGCAAAAGGGAAAGGCATAAAATAAATAAAGGGAGTCAGAAAGATAGCTGACAGCTCACTGTTCCTGTAGGGAAACTTCACTTTTTATTAGGAATGTGTTGCTATACTTTATGGTCACTTGAGCTGAGTGCTGAATTAGTACCTGGACAGGGAAGAAAAAAAGATATGCACCACAAGACATTCCGTTATTGTGCTATGAATGATTCCAAAATACTCCCAAGCATTTTTCATGAGTGTTTCACAGGGAGAGAGGCAACAGTTATCCCGTAAGCCTTGGGTATTTCTAGTTAGGAATATTAATACTGTAAGGTGAGCCTGCTTTAGCAAAGAGTGCTAATGATGCATTAAACATTCCAACTTGAAATCTCTTGGTGAGAAAGTGTTATAAAATCACTGCTTAGTCAGCTTGGCCATTTGATTAAAAATTAAATTTCTTAGTAAAACAAGTCTGGAAAATTTAAAGATGTCTTTAACCAACAGGTGCATATTTGGGCACTATAACTGACACAATATGCACCAGAGTATGCTGGAAAGCCTGTAGTACTAAAGTACCAGAGAATGAGTGCTTAAAAATCAGAACTGAAAGGGAACAATAAAAAATAAGAAGTTTGCACAATAGCTCTCAAGACCCTGATCAGCTTTCTGGAACTTTCTGCCTGCACTGACTGCTACTGGATACTGCACAGGCACAAAACTTCTTTCCTAAGAGTGAGACAGAGCTCATCACCTGAGGTTCCTGACCAGAACTGTTCTGCCAGATTACTCAAAACCTGAAAAAAGGTACAAGGCACAAAGCCAGCTGGAGATTGGATGGTGAACGCAGAGCCTGTGGCTCCAGCCTCTCCCCCCACATGAGGCTGAATGCTGGCTGCAGACAGCTTCTCCAAGCAAATCTGGGAGCTGACTGCTCCACAGAGGGTGCTCAGGAGAGCACAGGAGCAGAAGCTGCTCTTGGTAGGGGCAAGGATTGGGGCTGCCTGGCGTCAGGAGTGGGAGATGTTCTCACCACGCCCCAGCACCCCTACCCCTTTAGGCTGTGGGTACCCCGGGGAGCAGCAGCAGAGTGATCCCAGCATTTGACAAGTCAAAAAGCTGTGCTTGTACAAGCCAGGGAAAGGGGAGTAACGGGGAGTGGGGAATGAGTCCTCAAAACCGATGCTCAGCCACATCTCTGAAGCATTAGTTAGTGACAGGCACTAAAGGCAGCCGCAGCTGCTGCCTAAATAATGGGATGGTGGGAGTGTCAAAGACAATTACGGTGTCCACTGCAGGCAGGCAGTGCTAATGCAGGAGCTTTAGTGCTCTTAGCCACCCTCGGAAAATCTGCATTAGAAAACACACAGAGCACCAGCAGAAATTGCAGATAGAATAGGAGCCCTGTCAAACCAGAACAAAAATATCCACAGCGGTGGCCAATTGCAGGGTGCAAGGAAAGAGAAAGCATGAAGTAGTATAATCTATATACTGCTACCACCAGGTGATAACACAAACCAGACAAGAAGGGGAACAGGAGATGAGGCCTACAAGAATGACAGAAAAAGGGCTTCATAACAATGTGGGAAGATTATTACTATCCTGCAAATAACGGAAACTATTCACATCAAATTATGGGGGATGGCAAAGAAGATAATAGCAGTTAACTCAACAACTATCTGATAAGTGATCCGTAATAGGATGTTATTAGATGTCCCTGACACACTGTGAATTATATAATGATAAAGGAGGCTGTTCCAAATGTTTAATTGTGCAATTTACATTTTGTTTTTACAATAGCTATGAACAAAAAGTGCAACCAACTCAAATAATCAGCATAAAAAAGGATAGGTTATCTTCTTTTTTTCCCCCATTGGCTTTGCAGTAGTTAAATAGACTCCTGCCTTTTAAATCAGTATTTCCATTTAAAATGACCTTTCAAAAATCTATTTTTAAAATGGTAGTAAAACAGTATTTCCCCACTACTAGAATAACTTTCGACAAAAGAAAACAAAATCTTCCAAAATTTTTTGCATCTCCCATCTTCTACCTATCTCCACACAACAGGCAAATCATCATTAGTTCTATTGTACAAATGGCTAAACTTCTAATCAGAAAAGGTTTGAGACTGGCCCTGAACAAAGCAGAGCAGTTTCTCCAGTAGCTGAATACCTGCAGTTATTTCAACTGGAAGTGGCATGAAAAGTGCTCAGTTTTTTTTTAAATTGTGCCTGTCAGGAGTCAAGGGCAGAAGTTACAGTGGGCTGCTCTGATCTGTGGGTTCTTGCCTGCTGCTGGCAGCTCCCATGGGCACCATCAGGCCCATGACCCCACACAGGATTACCTTGTGCCATCCTCTCCTTTCCAGATGCTGGTTACACTTATGTTAGCTCTTCAGTATTTGCAGCAGATCTTAAGAGGCTTTTATTGACTTGTCAGAGCATTTTCTGTCAAAAAATCTCACATTACTTCCTTCACACTCACACAAAAAGAACATTCAAAAATTTCATAAAATTAGTACAAGGGAAAGAATATTATTTTGAAATAGCAAACGCCTCTGTGCAAAAGCATCCTCAGAAGTTTCCATATTAACATTGTCAATTTAAAACTTTCCAATTTCTGTGCTGATACAAAAAAAAAGAATTTTTAATTTTCCGTTTTCCTGCAAATAGAAAGCAATAGAAATCATGACATTTTGTGCAGAAGGAACATTCTGGTTTGGTTATTTTTAGATCAACTCCTATGTATATTTTAAACAGAAATCTAGAACTGCAAGGATTCTTCTGAATCCTAACTGCAAAAGGAATAGACCTGACACTAAAGCTAATTTAAGAGCCCCAGGACAACTCTGTGTTCACAGAGAAGGTGGGCTGTGTCTTGCTCTGGCAGACTTGTGCCCTCTGTGCAATTACTCATAGAAGTGTTTTGTTTGTTTGCTTTTTTTTTTTTTTTTTTTTTTAGCGTTTCACAAAGCACATCTTTGAGAATAAAACCTCTTCACTTTCTGGGAAGAAGCAGCTTCTTTAGATGTGCTTAGATTTTAAATAAGAGAAAGCCAGGGGGTGCTCTGTGGGTGCTCTGAAGAAAGGGCTCCATCAGATCTTGCCATCATCCCTGATGACAAAAGCTTGTACCTATGTATATACATACACACAGTCACACACGGAAAAATATATTATTCAGGCTTGCAAGAACTGTGATTCTTAATGGAAGTCAATGGAGGACAAGAAGTGCTTGTGAAGTAGCTCTTCACATTTTTATGCTTGGTCAAATCAGACCATCTAAAGCACTCACATGCTGTTTTGAATGCTTGGTTTCCACTCTTCATAGAATGTTTCTGGTCCTGAAAAAAATATCACATCCCTCTATCCTGACTTCCATCACTTTTGTACACTGAATCCCATCATTCAGTGGTGAATGAACTGAGTCTTCCATACCTATCCCACTGAAATTGCAGCACAGGCTTCCAGAGGTGGAAAAGACCCAGACCAGTTTCCAGTTCTGCCCCACAAACAGGCGAATGCTGATGCTGAGGTGTGATTTTCTGTAAAAAAATTAATGGACATAAATATTTAAGCCAAAAAAATGAGAGTTTCTAGGAGCCTTTCCATTATACAAACCATAGATTTTCTGAAGTGACTTATGACAAACTAATAACTTCTGTTGGCATTCAATCCCTTCTGTTATAAAGGCACCAAATACAATCAGAAGATCACAAGTACAGTTCTATGGGAAGGTTGTTCCAGTAGCTTATTCTAAAGTAGAAGGAAATGTTCTCCCTTCTATTTCCAAGAAATGCTTTTGTTTCAGATTAAAAAAAAAAAAAAAAAGCACTCTCAGGAAAGCCTTGCTTTATGACTCTGTGCAAGCCTTGAAAGGTGTCCATCTAGACCCATTAAAAAGCTTAAATGGGCAGAATTGAACATGAGTTCTCAGATCTGCTGTGTTTCAAAAGTGCTTCTGATATTTCAAAAGTTTGTTATAAGTCCTGTGAGGAGCAGCTGAGGGAAGTGGGATTATTTAGCCTGAAAAAATGAGGCTCAGGGAGATCTTATCTCTCTCTACAACTACCTGAAAGGAGACTGTACCGAGGTGGGTGTTGGTTTCTTCTCTCAAGTAACAAATGATAGAACAAGAGGAAATGGTCTTAAGTTGCATCAGGGGAGGTTTAGATTGCCAGGAAAAATTCTTCACTGAAACTGCTCTTAAGCATTGGAACAGGCTGCCCAGGGAAGTGGTTGAGTCACCATCCCTGGAGGCATTTAAAAGAGGTGGAGATGTGGCACTTGGGGGCATGGTTTAGTGGTGGGCTCGGTTTACTGGGTTAACGGCCGGACTCAATGACCTTAAAGGTCTTTTCCAGCCTTAACAATTCTATGAGTCTTAAAAAAAAAAAAAAAATAAAAGCAAGAATTCCTTAGGTTTTTTTCCTTAATAAGAGCGTCTTATTAAAAAAGGCTTGTTCTTATCCATTCTTTTAGTTAGGCTTTGCTTTATGTAGTTATTTTCACTTTTGTTCACACTTATGTTCAACATTGTGGAAAAAGGCAACATGACACGGAGACAGAGAATTGTGATAATTAAAGCTCCATACCCAAAAGGCTTGAGCAAGATGAGGTCTGCTACATAAAATGCTGCTGCTTGTGCTTTGCTCTAATGTCCTGCTCTATCCAGGTCACATGAAGGAGAACTTTCAGAATCACTGAATATCTTCAGACTCCTCTCTGCCAAGAGCTGTCTTGAGCCCATCCCCAAGGAGTTGTGAGTCTAGAGAGAGGCAGGAGATTTCTCACCCTCACAGCCAGGCTAGGAAAGATGCTGAAATAACCTCCAATACTGATGTCCAGCAGCCAAGAAATCCAGTAGATGATTTCTTGCTTTGGTTGTGTTAGGGTAGTTTGTGCTACCTGAGCTGCAACACAGCCAGGGATCCACCTTCGAATCTTCAAAGCACTGTGCCAGCATTATATAATTAATTCTCACAAAACTCTTACAAGGATGATGGACTATATATGAATTGTTCCCTACTAATCATAGAAGAGAGGAGGCTTTAAAGCTCTTACGCCTTGTACCTATTGATCTTTCTGTGTGAAACCTTTATTATCAGTGCAGTATCTGTATCACTGCACTGCCAAAAAGCTCCAGCCAAGCTCTGAGTACCATTGTGCCAAGCACAGCCTTGTGCAGTGGATTTGGTCAGACTCTCCCAAGAGAACTTTCAGCTTGCAAAGAACAGAGGGTGTGAGGACACAGTTAGAGACAGAAAGAAGTTGATACACCCTCGGCCAAGCTGGCTACCAGGGGAGCCATGGCTCTCCACAGGTAATGCTTTCTAACAACAGACCATGAGCTTCTTCCAGGGGTAGTTTCTATCTAATATTGTTGCTGATAAAATGCAACGAGGACATTGACAGCAAACGCAGCCTGCACCTAAGAAAAATAGACTTTCCTGCAATATTAACATGATAATTTGAGATATATCCTGAAGGCTGTAAATAGTAGTAGAATTGAGTTGTGTATCATCCTTGAAAACAGAAAAAACCAATAGAGTGTGAAAAGGCATTTTAAATATTAAAAACCAAAATGTTTTTAAAAGACAGAAAAACACAAGAGGACAAATGCCTTTGGGCTTTTTTAGTTTTTTTCCCTCAGATTGCAAATAATTGTTTTATGCAAACTCATAAATTTTATTTCCATGGCTAACAGACTATTCTTATAATCTTCTCTCAGAGGATCTGTGCTCAAGCTCCATTTATTGTTTTTGTTTTTGCATTGTGGTTCATCCTATGTACTATCACAGCACATATCATGCCTGTGATTTCAAGCCTTATTAAAATAATCATTTTTATCCAGGATGGAGAGCTGTTACTTACCACTGGAAATACCTGATAATCTCATCCTAACTAAATTGCTTATTCCTCACCAGTACATGTTAGACACCTGTCAACATTTCAATATTACCTCTAACATTTAGAGAATCCCTGTTATTACAGAGAATTTTGTTGGTAGTTTATTATTAAGAAATAATAGGTGGAAGTTTTTGTCTTGACTTTTCCATGTGGGATATGAAGTCCATAAAGGAAGGAGGAAACATATGTGGTAAAAAGGAGATATATTTCACATTCTAATTTATCCAGCAATAATGTTTAGGGGTTTTTAGTAGGACATAAATATGGGTAAAGACCTCAGACTAATGAGTTTAATTTAGTGGAATTACAGTGCATCTCAGATCTTTGAAAGAGGTGCTGTGGAAATCATTTTGCCCCTGTAGTAATAAACAAAGATATGCCAGTCTCAATGCACAAAACAACACTACTCCAAAACAGGCTACAAATGGATTCAGGAAAAACATTTAAGAGAAAAGGAAAAAAACGTATAAAAGTGTTTCCAGTAGAGGATTATGCAGAATACCTGTACAGCACGAAATTCTCAAGGTGAGGGTTAAGCTAACAAAAGCCATAGAGAGGGATGTGGCAGTCCAGTCTGACCTCTGTGAATGCTGAATTTAACAGGGCTTTCTGATAAGGCTCCACTTGGTGTTTTACTTCGTTTTACTTCTATTTTACCTTTTTCTATTTTTCTCTTCCATTACTATGCCTGACTCTGCATTTTCACTCAGAGATATTAGCATTAGGAAAGTATTGCTCTGTAATGTGGGTTTGTTTCCCATTTGCTATAATTTGTCTGTCTGTTTGGATTCTGCACAAGTGTGACTCCTCTGACTTCCTGAGAAGCTGCCAGGGGAAGCTTAAGATGGCAAGATAAGATAAGAGATTCTGCCTTGTCAGTGACAGCCATTTAATACTCAGCTGCAGAAGGGTAAAGCATCCCACAGCAGTATGAGCCATCTGCATGGAGCACACAACCTGAGACAGCCTCACACCCTTCTGGAGAGGTAATAAGTGGCCAAACAGGAAACTCTAGAATGGTTAAACTAACTCTCTGTGCCCCTGCTTACACTGCTGAGTCCCACCCAAAGAGCCTTTGCAAGATGGGAAAACACTTCATCAAATACAAAGGAGCAATAGCAAACACACACAGCAAACAGCAAGTGCATTTCCACATATACAGAAATGAAATATGAAAGCACTAGGCCAGATGAATCTAATCTGTGGTTGCTCTACTGTCATAAAACAACCATAGATCAAGAAGATGAGGTTGTAGAGAAATCTTGCATAGAAAAGTTTGAGCATTTTAACCACTGGCTTTAGCCCTGCAGCTTTCTATCAGCAGCATTTCCTCCATGCAGCAATATGCACGGCCTGCCCTCCATTTTTTAAATCAAGGGCAGAGAGTGACAGGTGAAGATAGTTTTGTAAAGATAGCAATAACAAAGCAACATGCAAAGCAATGAAAAAGAATGAATAGGGAAATTGCTGCTAGTGGGATAAAAGTGTTTCTCCTAAACTGGAGAACAGGAAGCAAAGCTAAAGATAGCAGAGCTCTCACTGGAGCTCTCTAAGCCTGGAGGAGCACTAATGGAAGAGTCAGAAAGTAGAGATAGAAACAATGCAGACAGTACAATGGACTTTCAGGGAAGAAGAAGCAATTAAAGGAAACATCAATTTCAAACATGAAGAAAACCCAACAAAACCAACAAATCAAAACAAAGCAAAACCAAAACACACCATTGATGGTTTTGAGAACTGTATGAGATACAAAAAGGTTATAAGGAAGGACATAATTTGATGGCACATGACCTGACTTGTCCATGAACTACCTGAGAAGAAGAAGGATGTGGATGGAGTGGTGAGAAGAAAGTGAATGAGAAAGAAAGCAGAAAAAAAAAATTCACACAGGAAAGAACAGGAAGGAATGGAGAAACACGAGAGAGCTGTTCAGCCATTTTCTGTCTAGACAAAGGGACAGCAATAGCTTGCAGCAAGACATGACACCTCCCTGGGATGCAATTTCCATGACTGCATACCTTCACAACTGTCATTTCAGTCGTGATTCTTTACAAGTGGGAAAATGGCACGGAAGGGAGGCTTTTTACTGCTCCAGGCTTCCTGTGCACCTCAGAAAAAAAAGCACCATACTGAAAGCAGAAAAGTAACATTCAAAGTACATAACAAACATGACTATAACCTACCACTGAGATGCCTTCCTACCTCACCACCCACATGAAAAATGTACGTGCCATTTGAAATTAAATTCCCCTGATAATTGCAGCTTCTCTTCCAACAGACAAAAAATATATCTGTTTGTTCATTAAAAGACTTTCTTAAAAGTCTCAACGAAGACTTTGTTTTAAATATTGGCACAGTGGGGTATTTGGATGAAATATATTCTCTCCCCCCTGAAAAAAGAACTATCCCAGCATGGCACAATGACAGAAATGACAGAACAGCAAAGCGTCATGTCAGGGAGATGGAAGGTTTCAAAAGGAAAAACATAAAGGTGCCTCCAGGTTTATCCAAGTCTAATTTTTTCCTTGAGAATTGTAATTACTCAAGAGTACAAGATTTCTTCTTGATTGTCTGCAGGGGGTTTAAAGGGTTTTTTTCCTTACCCTTCTTGACAGCACCTCCCGCTGACATCAGAGCGACAGTCATTACACCTTCCTAGTAATGTCAATGAAAAGCTTACCAAATACATTTTTACATTGTATAGCTCATCTGGACTTTAAGAGAGAAATCTGCAGCCAGCAGAAAGCTCAAGGACTTCACAATGACTATGCAATCTCCTGTTCCATTAAAATAACTGTTTATCTTCAGAAAAGTGTTTAATAGAGAAGGAAAGCATGTAGTTTAGTCTTTTAGCAGACTGAAAATCTAACAGTAGAGAGCTTGTGGCCAGATGTTGATCTTTCTTGCATTCAAGATATTCTGGATCCCATTGAGGGATGTTTGTTGCCCATCACTTCAGTGTAAGAAAATTGGGCCCCATTATTGGGGTGAGAGAAAAGCTTAATAAAAAAGCTGGCCAAACAGCTATTGAAGTCAGAGCAATGATTTTCAACGCCTTTGCTGGAGTTCAGTTCAGACTCTTTCAAGACCACTCTGACATTCAGGGGGTCCCTTGTTCAACACTTACTGAGAATGTCACATGATGCCTTCTCACCCTAAATCTCTTGCTATCAAAAAGACAAAACATTTTCTTTTCAAAGTGTCTTTCTCACCTCTGCTTTACAGTTTATGCTTCATGATTTGACATCACAGATACAGATTATGGAATGCAATAAAGTGCAGTTCTCTTTAGGGCAAGATAGCGAGATATCACTCTTTGATTTCAAATGTTGGTGTCCCTGTAGAACGAGATCTAGAGAGAGATGGATGTGTACAACATTATCCTCCTAACAGGATTATTCCCAGTAAATAGCCTATCATCTACACTTTAGGAAGAGTTTATGAAAGGCAAAAAAAAAAGAAAAAGGACTATAAAGATTAGCACAGAGTTTAAAAAAAATCCATTTGCTCCATGTCCACTTCATTTTGCTCCACGTCCCCTTCATTTAGTATTATCTTCCCTTGTATCAGTGTAAGACAAGGCAACACAAAGGTCCCTGAGCTAAACTTTCCTGATTTCTCCAGGTAGCTTCAAATTATAGAAAACCTTTAGAATTTGGATACTACATTCATTTTAGCACCGTATGACATCTGGATGATGTAAGTCAGCATTAAAATTAGGTGGAGCTACATAGGGTTCCATTAGGGGACGCTTAACCCAGAAAGTTTAAGCACTAGTTTTCAAAATAACAGTTCCCAAGGGTAACAGGGCATATTCAGCAGATTTGGGAATTAAATAATTCTCAGGAAAAAAAAAATCATCTAAGGTACCAGAAGCATAAACTAGAATTATGGGATATCACCTAACAAGCTCAAAATCACAGATTTAACCTTGGCCTTTCATTTCAGTCACCTTTGAGGTGATAAAAAAGAGAAAGATTTCACCTAGGTATAGCCAGGTATCTGATTTTTCATTAAACATTTCTCTGTCTCCAGAAACTGACCAATAATGCAATTATTAAGAACCATATTTTCTATTTCAGAACCAAAATGATTGTTACATGGTCCATTCTCTAATTTCAAAATACTCAAAATCTTAAAAGCTGGATTGTAGTTTTGCTAAACTCCCTAACGTGAATTGGTATCAGTTTTTGTGAGATACCTCAATAACACAATCATCCCAAGTGAAGCAGTGTCAGCAGACAACTGTATTCACTTAACAAAATGGATGTATCAGTAATGTTAATCCACAGAATGCATCTCAGGTAACATGGGTTTGTGGTAAATTAATTAACCCTTCGTCCTCCTAAGCTCTTGGTGATTATTTCCTTTTCCGGTATTGTGACATTTTTTCACTGCCGTTCTGGCAGAGTGTTAATGGTTTGTGTAATCCTTGACCTATGGCAATATTGGGATTCTACAACCTCCACAGTGGGGTCAGAGCTACAGCACGTGTAGACACAGACTGGGAGGAAGGTGACTGTTTCTAAAAGGCTCATGTTCTAAATGGACAAAAAAGTAGATTAGAAAAGAATGAAAGTGGCGGATAATTGACATAGCTGGTTGTAGTCACTGCTCAGCCTTTGTCAAGGAGAACCTGGTGGACAGAATAGATCATGTTCATCCCCAACACAGCTTCACTAGATTTTATACTGGGAAGTCATTTCACTCATATCAAACATTCATATATCTTTGTCTGACAGCCTTTCAAAGATTTATTAATCAGTGTTTCATGCAAACAGTAAAAGCATTGAAGCTGGAATTATGTGATCATTGTCATAAAGTGAACAATATATTGCATCTTGTTTATCCATCTGTTATAATTGCACTATGGGAATTAAGTTGCTTATAATAAATTCAATTACATAAGTGGTACTAACACATGTAGATGTCAATACATACTGCTCATTTCCACATTTGATTCTTCATATTAGACAATGCTAAAGGTTTTTAAGGAGCACAGCTGTATGCCTGTGACCTTCCTGTCACTGCTGAGATTTTCTGCTGCCTGAATCTGCCTGCAAGGAACATCTTAACCCCTAAGATGGAGAAACAAAGTCAAGTGTCTCTGCTGTATTTTGCTGCTTATTCAGATAGGATTAGAGTTGTGTGCTGTTGCCACAGATGGCTATAATTCTCTTGAGTTACATTCATGAAACTGATTTTCAAACTGGAGAGATAATATGGGACAATGAATCCAATTAAGAAAACAAAGAGAACCTGGGCAAGCCTCCTAGCTTTGTCACACTCTTTCTGTGCCTTAATCCTGCCTTTTGAACCTGGATACACCTCTGCAACCCTTGAAAGTGAGTCTGAATCCAGTTTCAAGCTCAAACTTAGCTCATATTCACACTGTGTAGATGACAGGTTAAAGTCTGGGGTTTAGGTGAACTCCAGGGCACTGTTTGCTGCACTTCACCCCTTGGTCTTAGCCCTGCACACAGCCAAGAGGGCTCCCTTCATGCAGGCTCAGTGAAATCTGGGTTACTAATGCACATTTTCTGCCTGAACCTCAACTAATTCAGCACACAACTAGGAGGTGAATAGAAATTTGGCCTCCTGGGATTCCCCCTTCCTTAATGGGAACATGGTGGGTCTTGTTTGCTCTAGCTTAAATCCTGAGCATAAAAATTCTCAACGGTAAGTTTGATTTTCTTCCTTTACCCTGGAATTTACAACACCATCCAATACAACTGTCCTTATAACAAGCAAAAAACAGACCCTGAGAGTCAGAAAAAAGATAAGTGTATCAAGTAGGACTTCTAATTTTGACTAAGTTTTGATAGTGGTTGCTGAAAACACTAATGATTTTTTTCTTATAACTAAAGCAAAATACATCAATTTCTAGAGAACCCCTGAATATCCTCCCTTGTACTTAGTTACAATATGTTAATATTCTCATGTTGTCAGCAGATCTTTAGTGAGTAGGAGGGATTCATTAACTCCAGTGCAATCTGCAATCCAGACTGGCAGAAAGCAGAGGCTTCCTATACCTCAAGCTGGCTGCAGTCAGAAGTGAGATGAGCATGTCTGACTCAGGCCTACATATTACTGTATAATCATCTCTCTCTCATGCAGTTAAAATCACTTTGCTTAGAAAAGACAGTGGTAGGTCTGCATGGAACTGTTTCATTCTGATGCAAATGCATTCACTTCCTAGAGGAAATAAACATTTTTAGTCAGTAGGTAGGAAATAAATGGATCTCCTAGTGAGGGGTGAGTTTACCTTGTTTGATTTCCTGTTTTACAGAGACTTCTGTGTGTCTGTATATACTTATGTACAAATATATGTGTTATATGCACTTGTGTATACAGATATACACACACACACACAACATAAATAAATGGGAATTTTTATAGTTCAGGTCAGATTAACTTTCAGGCCAGCCCCTGGCAACTACGTTGTCCAGAAGCAGGTCAGTGATACTGTGACTAAAGAACCTCTATTAATCTCATTTTCTGTTCCATGTCCTTCCATGTCTGCATCAAAGAAATTACAGCATCAGCCTTTAAAAAGGCAGGTTTCTGCAAAAACATGGGCCCAAGATTCAGAGTATCTGTGCCTATGCTGAGAAGGGAGCAACACAGGAGTGCTCAGGAGCTGCTCATTCCCACAGGATTGAACCTAGAAATCCTGATGACTTTTGAGAGAAGGTGTATTCATGTCTTCCTCTTTTTCAAGGGAGTCTAAATTACCATCTTGCCTTTCATTATTCTCAGTTGACTCCTTCTGTATGATAATTGCAGCAAGGTTAAAAATGACCTAATGATTGCATTAGCTTCCACACAACTTTCCTCTTTTCACTCTTCTCTGACCTCTATCCACAATGAGAGATTAGTGAAGGACAGGCAGAAAAGTAAAGAGAATGTCTGAATATAGGTTGTCATACCCAGCCCAGCTGTTGCTAATAATAATTTTCTGAGTGCAAGCACTGGATGAGCCATTTGTCACGAATGATTTATTTGATGAAATTAGCTCTCTTTTTCACTCCTTGCAAACTTCCTCAGTAAAACCATGGAGACATTCAAAGCTGTGTGTTATGTATATAGGCCCAGGTGATTGTTTCTCTTCTAGACCATGAGAGTATGGATTAGTGGTAGACTGAGGTGCAAATGTTCAATAAAGGGTAATGATATTGGATGCCTCTCTTTTAAGCTATCTTTTTTGAAAAGGCAGATCATGGCATTGAGCAAGTAAAGACCCAAATCATTCTGAAAAAAATGTCCCTTAAGGGATACCTTGGTTGTTCATGCAAAGTCACTAATTGCTTCTGAAAATCTATCCCAGTGTCTATTCATTATATGTTATTACTCACATCGGTGACATGGCAGATACTGTAATTCCATGACTGAAAGACTGGATCTCTGCAAAATGGGGACTTGATAGACACCAATGTGTGACAAGTAAAGCTGTCTTCTTTATGTATGGAAAAAGGCATTCATACAGAAAATATTCCTCCCTTCCAACTCTATAGTCTGAACTGGGATGTCTATCAAATAGAGATTTTTGCTAAATGCCTCCCCAGCTTCTGTAATTTCTTTTGGTCTTGTTTGTCTTGAAGTTTCTAAGTATTGCGAGGCAAATGCTGGGCTTTGACCTCAACTGGGAGACTCATAGACCTTATGCCACTGTGTTCCTATTAGTTAGGCAGTGTACACCAAGGATTACATCCATCCTGTGACACCTAACTGTCCAGGGACCTTTTGGGGGTTTCTTCATTCTAATTTGTATGGCTTCAAAACAAGGAAAAAAGATGGTGTTACTTAATTTATGTATGAGTTCTCTTGTCAGGGCTGATTGTGGTTGATGAGATCACAGGAATGGGGTTTGCAGTTATGCCAACACCTCATTAAGTCCATCTCTTCATTGGACACTGGTGGAAAGCTGGTTCTGGGACAATAACTGCACTAGGATCATGTTGCATTTCAGTAAAAAAGCAGTATTGCTCAGGGACAATGGTGACTGGCCCAGCTGGAGCTGACCACTGTGTTTCGCAGGGAACCAGCTCAGACAGCAGACCAAGGCTTTGGCCTCTGTGACTCCTTCCAGCACTGCAACACACAATGTCATTGGAATCACACCAGGGAGGAGTATGTCCCAAATAAGGCCTGTTTCAGTCCCTAGGTAATTTGTAGCCATAGCCATTTGTACTATTATTTACTCAGGTTATTGATCTTTTAAGACCGGTAGCTGTATCTGGCCATGATTGACACGAGTGTCTTCATAGGCAGACAAGATAATGTAATGAAAGCAATAATACCAGCAGACAGTGGTAAAATAATGGGGGGGAAGGTGAGGGGGAGGAAGTGCTGATTTTAGTTCTTTGTCTTCCAATAATCGCTGCACAGCTTGACATCTGATTTCTTTTACCTAATCTCAGCATGAATCTCAAAAATGCTACTGGCCATCAGATTATCCCAGCAGATCATTAAATTTTCCTATCCTCTGGACTTAGGTATGCTGTGGAACTATCCAAGGATAATGAGCAGCCTGCTGTTGCACTCACCTGGTTGGGGTCGATGTGTTTTATGAAAGCTTCCCACATATTCTCTTTAATGAATGAGTCCTTTCTATTTATAGAGGAATACTCAAAGGGGAAAAGAAATAAATGACCTTTAGGGGTTTCTTTTTATGTGACCTTTAGGTTTTTTGATAGGAAACATATTCGTCAGACAAATTCTTAGTTATCAACAGGAAACTGCAATATGTGATCCCAAAGCCATGTACAGTTAAGTTTGCATATACATAATGTTATTCTCCTTCCATGAATGCTGTACAGTCGGGGTCAGAGATAAAGCTTCCAGCTGCAATTACCCAAACAGCTGGATTGTTTGTATTCATGGGCTAAACTGCTATTTCTTCTAGTGGCAAACTCAACATGGGTTATAACTGTACTAATGCTGTTTACTGACTCTAGGAAAGAAAGCAAGTTTACCTGGTCACACATAAACTTACAGCCTCAGAAAAGCATTTAAATAAAAAAGCTTTCTCCTTCAAAACGCATCCCCTTACTTAGCTGGGGGCAATCAGCTTTTCCTGCTCTTCCTTATGTGTTCCTGTCCTTCCTTTGCTCTCCTATTCATATTCTCTCATCTGATTCCCACAAGTGGTTCCTTCAGCTCAAATAACAAGGCCTGAGACTGGTAGAATAGACTTGAGGACACTGAGGCTAAAAAACCATAAATGCTCAATTTCAGCAATTTGTGGGTTGTGTTGTAAAGCCAGTAAGGCTGTGATAGGACCAGCTACTGTTGTAATGCTGTTTGTGTTCCTCTTGCCATCACACAGGTCGTGCACTGCCTGTGTCCTGGGCAGCATTAGCAGGGACACTCAGCTGCCACTGGGGTTGCACAGAGTAAGGACCTGAATGCCCATGTGAGGCTTTCTCACCCAGAACTGACAGAGCCCATTCAGTACAGCCCCAGGTGACCTAATGATGATTGGAATTCCCTCTGAAATTTTGATCACTATGACTTCAGGTTCTGAACTGGTTCCAGATATTTGGATATTTCTCCTCCTGCCACAGGAACAAGAGGAGGTATTGGTGTGTTCCTCTTGTTTAATAAACAGGGAGTGAACATCGAGTGACTGGCAAAAGGGTATAAATGAAGTTTATCAAAGAAGAGGCAGATACCCAAAGGAAAGATATTAGGGTCTTCACTGATAAGGTCAGTTTTGCTTTCATTGAGGAGAAGAAAATGTGCCACAGTGAATGCAAGAGTTAGAAAGGAGTTAGAAAGCTGGTGAGTTAGAGAGGACTAATAACTATAGGTGTAATAAAGCCTCCTCATAGCCAAGGCTTTAAAACACCTTCAGTGACAAACCACCATTGTGATTTTGAATAACATCCAAATACACTAAAACTAAATAAACAAATTAGTTTTCCCAAAATCCATGGTACTCAGATCTGTAATTGATGATGAACCAAAGTTTTTGTCTGAACAGCTTTAATAGTAATTAATAAATTTACTCTAATAAAAATCTTGCTGGCAAAAAGCCCTTAAACATGACATTATTTACATAATTTCCTGCAACAAACAGCTGCATAGCCCTCCACTCCGGTCATAACTTCTCAGTTGTAGTGTTCCTGCACCCAAACATTCACAAATCTTAAGGCAATGCCTGGCATTTATGATACAAAGGAGATTATGGAAGAGGTGTGTCTCACAAGGGTGACTTGAAAACAAATATTGTTACTGGCGTCCAGATTCTGCAGTCAGATCTATATTGGTGACCACTGGGACACATTGCAGGATGGGGCTCATATTTACTGATAGATTTTAATTAGTCTGCATAATTCATTTCCACATCTGTTTTCCTATAAACAAGCCACTAATTAGTTCTGTGAGTCAGTTAAAAAGTGTACCAATGTGCCAGAGAGTTTAAAGAGACACTGAAATTATTTGAAACACGGTCAATTTCATTTTAATTATTTTTTAAAAGGAAAGCATGAAACACCCCTCCCCATTTTTAATTTCCTTCTTTTGAACTCCTCCACTAATTTCAGAATACATAGCTGCAAGGTTGTGAGTGTGTCAAAGACTTGTGTCTCCAGAGGAAATCCACTCTGGCTTAAGATTTCTGATATATTCAACTGCTTAGCTTTACTCAAGTGGTAACTCTGGGAGCACTGCTAGCACTTCTAAAGCCTGATCACTCAACTGAAAAAGTCAAGTTAATAACATAATTTTCTCAGTAGTCCAGCCTCCTGGCCTAATGCAGCAACGAAATACAGTTCTTTGTTCCTGGGCCAGAGTCTTATATATGATTGGTATGGCGACAATGAGATGTTTCTGACTAGGGTCAGAAAACATGAATGGGAGACCTTCTCTCTCCCCATCTGCTGAGGGAAACAAGCAGAGCTCTCTACCTTCAAAAATGGGCCTGTTCAGACAAAATGGTGTCTGTAGCCTTGCACAAACCTCTACTGAGTGATCAGTTTAATGCCTCCCTCAGGACCTGTGTGAGGGAAAGCAGACACTTCAAGTAGACGAGTTAGCCTTCGTCTGACTGCCACCCCTAATTTCCAATATCTCATTCTGCTCAGACACAAGTGTAGAGCAACTTGGTCTAAGCATGAGCAAAGATGAAACCTTGGTGTCTTCAGATGTGTCAGAAGTCAAAAATTAAACACTTGTAGAGCTGATTAGGCTTTTCAGTTCCTCCTAAGTTTTAGTTTTGTCTGACTAAATCCTTTATTGACTCTGACTGAAAGCCTTGGTGCTAGGCAGTTATTCTTCCTGTTTAACCTTGTGTCACTTGTGTCACTTGTAACAACAGAAACTGAAATAATTAGGTCAACTTTTAAATGTGGACTTTTGCTTTCCAAGCTGACTGCCCCTTTAAAGATAAGATGTCCCCTTGACACCTCTCTGATGTAGTTAGTGCCTAATAGCTAAGCAAGATGTCTTTTCTCCACCCTCCTTACTTTTTAAAATGAGGCTTACAGCATGCCAGCAATTTAAACTTCCACTCTCTGTTGGCAAGTCAGGATGGCCTTGGTGAACAGTCTATTTCTTCTGATTATTCCTTGCCACTGTGAGGGATTATGGCTGAGCACCGGCTGCTTCCCCCTCCCCAGCCCCGAAGACTTGATCCAAGCACACTCTCCTTGCAGATTACAGCGGAATCGCTAATGCAATTTTGGCCTGACTTTGATGCAGCACTCTATTGATGTGGGGTGACGCCGCAGCAGAGCAGCAAGGTTAGACCCCAGCAGTGATTAAGCCGGAGTCCCTGGGCTCAGGTGTGCCTTCCCCTGCCCGTGCGGCTGCGGGGCGTTGCGGGCCCGGCTCCGAGCGCTCCGGCCGCCGGAGTGCACCCCGCCCGGGGAGGTAGGACGCCTGTTCAGCTTTAGTTTCGTGTACGCCCCTCGGGAAGATAATCCCGGCCCGTTCAGCTGCTGAGCAGTCGGGTAATCAATCAATCAGTCAGGAAATCTGATTTTGGCGAGCATCACCCTCGCCAGCCGGGAGCGGACCATGGGTGGGGATTCGGGTCCGGGTCCGCCTTCCTCTTCAGGCCGGGGGCGCTAACGAGAGCTCCCCGTGTCTCTTCTGGAAGCCCTGGGGCCACCTCTGATCACCTTCCGGGAGGGCCAGGCAGGGAGGCTCTAGACCAGCTTAGACAGAAGAGCGGAGAGAGCATCAGTCCGTCCGAGGCTCATCCCACTCTCCCTGGACGTGAGGCTGAGCCTCGGCAGCGGGGCTGGAGCTCGTCGGGCTATGTCGGCTCTGTACATGCCAGGATAGCATGTATATTTCATGTGTGTGTGTATATAACGTATGTATTCATAAGCAAACAAACATCTGAACCGGGGAATCTTTAAAATGTTCCAGCCACGGTGGTACCCAAAGGAGAGGAAAACGGTAGGGAAAGGAAAAAAAAAAAAAAGGACGATTTTAATTTTCTTTTTTTTTTTTCTCCAGGCATCTGATTTACTCCGTGACTCTGATGCTTATCAACAACGCGTGAAGATTGCAGTAAGGATCCTCCCTGGAAGGCGAGGAGGAGCAACTTCCAGGGGGCTGGGAGGAGGTGGAGTGCAGCGCGGCTCTCGCCTATAAGGAGGTGCCCAGCGAGCGCCTGGCGCTTCCCACCCAGCCGCCGCTCGCAAGGTGAATCGCCGCGGCGGCAGTCGGGGCAGCGGGCTCGGCTCGGGCACTGCCGCCGGCGTCCGGAGCGGCTCCTCCAAGGGCTGCGAAGAGTCTCCCGGCCGTTCCCGGCTTCTGTTCACCCGGAGTGCTTGGATGCTGTATGGAGTAAATGAACGGAGGCAGAGCGAGCGCACAGAGGCTGAGAGGCGCTCGGAGACCGGGACCAGGGGAGACAGGCGGGCGGCTGGCTTCCCCCTCCGGGGCTGAAGATGGATTCCCGAGCCCTCGGGGGCTTCGCTCTGCTGCTCTTCGCTTTATGGCACCTGGGATTAACTGCAACAAATTGTGAGTAGCGGGAGTACAAGGAGTTGCCTGGGGTTGGGGCGGGGGCGGGAGGAAGAGATGAGGAAAAACTCCCGAAAAAAGGTGGTTATTGCGCCATGACCTCTGAGAAACTTAGCCCTGCTCCGCTTTGCTAATGGAGCT
The DNA here is from genome assembly GCA_013400775.1 of Chaetops frenatus. NCBI lineage: Eukaryota > Metazoa > Chordata > Aves > Passeriformes > Picathartidae > Chaetops > Chaetops frenatus. Next base: position 62,580 of record VZTR01010959.1, read on the forward strand.
CAGAAATGCAAAGTTGGGGCCAGATGGAGGGACTGCTCTCCCCCGTCCTGCCGGTGTGGACGTGGGAGTGAAGGAGAGCCGCTGGAGCCTGCGAGGAGCCTGCGAGGATTCTTTTTTGGTTTTCCGCACGGTTTGTTGTCCTTCCGCTGGCTGCATCTTTTTGCGGTCAGTGGCTGCTGTCGCCCTGCCTCGGCTGCGGGCCACCGGCCGGGACGGGCCGGGGTCGCGCCTCTGCCTGGCGGGGAGGGTCGGTCCTTCCCGCAAGGGCCGGGGGATGCCGCGATTTTGCGGGCGCAGCCTGGCTCCAGCCTGTCGGAGCAGCGCCGGTGGCACTGAGCGTCTTCTCCCGGCCCGGCGGTACCGTCGGTTCCCTGGGCGCTTCCCACGGGCGCGGCTGTGTCCCGGGGCGTGGTGCTCGCCTTCTCTGCCGCCCCAGCATATCCCGGCTGGGAAATCGCCGTTCGCTCTTTTTTCCCCGGGAGGTCGGCTCCTAAGTTCGCCACGCATCTCTGCCGGGGTCGGTCCCCGCAGGCAGGAGCATCCCCGCCCGCCGGGCTTTGCGGTGCTCCGGCGGGCGGGCAGCGGCGGCGGCTCTACGGGCGGGCTTGGGCGAGCCCGGTGCAGCCCGGTACCGGCGGTGCTGGCGGGTCCTGGAGCCCAGAGCAGGCGGTGATGCTCCGTCCCCCGGGGCCGGAGGGCTGGCCGGGCTGCCGGCGGGGTTGGGAGCGGGCTCCCGGTGCGGCCTCCCCCGCGGCCCGTCGGGCGGAGCGGGGCGGGCG
>VZTR01010959.1:63394-85753 GCA_013400775.1 Chaetops frenatus
CGCTGTCCGTCCCTCTGTCCCTCCGTCCGCCCCCTCCCTCCCATCAGCGCTGCCCTCCTCTTTTTTCTCTTTTCCTATATATGTATTTTCCCCCTCTATCTTCTTTAATTTCCAGTTAATTAAATCACGGTTAATATGTTTTAATAACGCTCGCGAATACTTAATGGCAGGCGATTTAAGGCTGAGGCTTGCCATTAGGGATGCGGCCATAAAGTTAATTCCTAACACTTAAAAAGAAACTCCGCGTTAATGAGTTTTACTATTTCACGGGTGACAGTTTAATTTCATAGTGCCAATAAACATTTCCATTGGATACCTAAATATTTAGGAGTCAATCTTAAAGCATGATGATCAATGGTTTTATTATACTGTACAGATTTTACTTATTCATTGCACAATGAATTAGCATGGAATCAGCTGTAAGTGCTTTCCCAGGAGCTGAGTGAAGGAGCCTGTGAATTTGTAATAGCTGCAAGTTCCCTAGAAACCTCATTAGATTCGCATGTGAAGATCTATGTGTGCTCGCACGGACCTCAATAATTGCACCCAGTATGAAAATTCATCACCTTCTTAAATAAATCATCTCCTCATGTTGGAGCTCAGGGAGGCTGTGTGCTCTTCCTCAGTTTTGGGCCAGGAAAGATTATACGTGGGCTAGAATATTGAAGCACTATCCTGAAATACATTCAAGTAGCTGTAGGAAAGTGCTTATGCTTTGAAGGGTTACTGAGCTTCCAGGTACTTTCCAAAAGAAATAACTGAATTCCACATTTGAGAAGCTTTGGGGCGGGCGACTGTCAGAAGCTTCTATTTGAAAGCCCGAGTGCAAATGGGAAAGGATTGGTTCTGCACCTTCCTCGATTTGAATACTTTGGCCAAAGGAGTTGCATTCAGATGCCAGTACTGGTATTGCTCACAGTGACTTCAGCAGGTTGGTTTCTGACAGATTTTGTGAACAAGCAAAAAACTGGGGAGAGTATTTACAGTTGAAAAGGACTATGCTTGGGGTGCCGGGAGAATGCAGCTCATTTAATTTTCTTCCTAATATCTGAAATGTCTTTAATCTAATTTGGGTTTTTTCCTTGCTTCTAAATTATAAAACTTTTAAAAATTATTCTTTTCTCACTTATTTAATTTACTGTCAAATAAAAGTCCTGAGTAAGTAAAAATCTCTGTCACTGAGATATTTGATTCTAATTTTCTCTTTGGTAATAGTTTTTAATTAAAGAAAGAATTGGTGAAGAAACTGCTTTGAAACACAGCTACAGGCTAGGGGTCAGTAGACATCATTAGAAAGATCAGAATTGCCAAATGCTAATAAAACATATGAAATTCCTCCCACTTTGCTTTTTGCAATATTTTATTAAATTAGGTAAATAGAGTGGCAATAGGATTTCTCCCCAGGATACTAATTACTAGAAAATGAATAAATAGTCATGTACATAACACTGGAAATGTGTTGCATATGATGTCTGGAAGAACTGAAACTTCAACATTTATCAGATAGACAAGGAGACACAAAGCCTTGCCTGCTATATAGCAAATTAGTTGCCCTTTAGCAGCATATTCTGTGATCTGAAAACATTAGTAGCTCTGCTGAGTCTGGACTTCTTGTTGAGCCCTTTTTTTCCCCTACCTTTTTCATTTTAAAGTTGGAAGGAGGGAGCATTAGTAAGTGGAAGGAGATAGGAACTCGTATTTTTCTTAAGCACTTTGCTGTATCAGTTCAGGGCTAGTTTGCAGCTGAAGAAAAGAATTGCAGCAGCCATTAGTGATCTTCCACCGAGCTTAGTGTCCCTTAGTGTCCTGTATCTTAGAAGTGCCCCCTATTGCTGTTTTACACCTTATGCCTCCCTCCTCCTTACTTGTATCTTTCTTGACTGACTTTTTACACGTGCCCAGAAAGATGTAGCAGATTAAAACACCTCCTGGTCAAGGGGCACCTTGTAACTCCCATTGTGAAAGTTATTTTCAAATTATTACATGTTTCTGTTCCAGAACACAGCTGCCTCTGCCACCCACAGCATCACTAACATTTATTATCCCATCTCACCAGCATTTGTTAGCTGATCAGGAGACTTTCAAACCTTTCACTTAAAAGTAGTCATGGGTGTCAGGCAAAGCTGCAGAAATTTAATATGTTGTAGAATAAGATCTTCTATCGTAGTTCTTGCAGAAATATATGGTCAATGTATGGTCCATTACTCTGCCGTAGATTTCCATGTGGCTTTACAGGACACATCTGTCTTTAATAATTCTGTTCAGTGAAAAATAGGCAATGTGTGTCTGGTTTTTTATTTATTTTGAAAAAAAAATACTGAAGAAAATGTAATATTTTTTAGACAAGGAGGTTTTATATATATATGTATATGAAATTTATGCATTTCTTTATTTATTTTAGGCAACCAGTGTTCATTCTGATTTTAGCCTTCCTTCCTCTGCAGTGATGAGAATTGCACAGGAGTCAGACAAATGTAAGTGAAAACTTAAAAGAGAAAATCTGACTCTGGATATTTGAGGCCATCAAGATCAGGGGGGTGTATTTGGGATTTGTGTAACAGCACAAATGAGACCTGTTGAGTCAACTGTGGCAAAGGCAAGGGGTCTCTTAAACAGTGACCTTTCTATCTGTGTGGTCAGAAATGCTAAGTTTGAAAAGCTGTGCTGAAATAGGTAGAATATTGATTGTTGGTTTGTGGCTTATGTGCTTACAGGCTGAGTAAAGAGCATCAGACACACATCTCTGTCTTTTCCTATGGCTCCAGTACTTAAATGTTCTTAACAAGAGAATAATATTCAGACATGCTTTCCTCCTCTTAGTTTCATACGTGGGAGGGGGAAAACACAAATGTTAGCTTTCTCATGCCTTCAGATGTATCAGTGGAGAAATGGTACAAAGCAATGAGGTTTCCTGAGAGAAAAGCTGAGTGACCCAGAGCTGATTGGTGCCTCCCTTGCATATCTGTCACTATGGAGCTTTCAACCCTTTGACTCAATCAGCACTCCTTGGCTGTCAGTCAGTCTCAAGATGGTCTTTCCATGGATTACAGTGGTCTTTGGATTTTGCATCCACCAGGCAAATGGCATTGCCAGCCACAGGAATCCACCCAGGGTTATTTTCTCAGCTTCCAATACATTATCTGCTTGGACATTTTCCTTTTTTTTTTTTCTTTCTTTTTTTCTCTCTTAATGTCATGGAAATGCAGCAGGTTTTTCCTTAATAAATTAACAGCAAGAACAAACTGTTTTCAAATGTGCTTGGTACATTTGTACAAAGTATAGACTTCAAGTGGAAAATACAGTGACTCTGGGTAGAACAACATACTTGGGAACCTTTCCCTGCACATGGCATGCCCAGGCTTCTGCCAGCACTCCAGTCTGTGTAGGACTGGTGAAGTTTTTTTTTAAGCACTGTAATCATTTTTTTACCAATGGGAAACTGAAGGTGTGCATATAAACAAGAGCTAAATGTACAATCAATGTGAGAGTCTAAGTAGCTAAAATAAAGCCTTAGGGGTCAATTGAGTTGATCCCAGATGGCATGGTTGTGTCCCATTCTCTGTTGTTAATTCATATTCATATTTGCTATATGTAGTAGTTTCTAAATCCATAGATTACTCCTCATTTCCTCTTCCCCTCCTTCTCCTTTTTCTGCTGCTATTTGAAGCGAGTGGAGTTTGGATATCTGAATATTGAAATGAATAAGAATCTGAAAGCAGTGGGAGTGTGAGGTAGCATTTATTTATTTTTAGCCCCCTGAGTGGATTTTCTGTAGATGTGACAGGTTTCAGCTCTATTGGCAAACTTGAATTACAGTCTTGCCTACCCCCTCCTCTGAAAGAGACTCAAGAATGGGAGAAACAGAGGACTGAAGGTGGATCTGCCAGCTCACAGGTGTAAGGCTTTCTGTCTGTCCATCTCCTTCCCCTTTGCCTGCCAGCCTCCAGAATCCTACCAGGTGTTACNGGTTTTAGGGGGTGGTGTTTTGGGGACCCGGGTAACCTGCTGTTCTTTTTTTTTTTTTTTTTTTTTTTTTTAATAATAAAGAATTCTGTGTTTTCCACCTTCAGAATTAGAGGAATGATATTCTGGTCCTGTAGTATCCACTTTTTCAGTCTGCTGTGGCCTTACTGATACAAGCATTGTCACTGTAGGATGTGGTTCCTGCTGAACTCATCTCTTCTGGGTCTGTGCAAAAGTGAAAAGAACTGGTAGATCTGTGTGAACATTTTCCTTCTGCTGTCAGTAAAGTCTTTAAAAGACATGAACTGTTTTCTTTTTGCTTTTAACTAAGCTCCCTCTACTCAAGCCAAGAGAAAGGGGAAGAGAATAATGCAATCATGATATAATAAAGGTTTAAAATCACAGGCAATTCTTGAAGGCTTTGAAAGCATCACTTGGTAAGACAGGAAGCATCAGCAGACATATTACCATGTCTGCAGAGTTATAGAAAAACAAGATTTTTTAAAATATTTTTTTGTACACTGTGCTGGGCTGATGTAATTGATTATTATAATCCTTGTATTTATGTTGTCACTGGTTTGTTTGTTTTTAATTGCCCTGTGCAGGTTCTCTCGGGCTAGTAATGCCATTTGCTCACTAGATGAGTGCAACTGATGTTTTAAATGATAAAAACAATTCAATATAGAACTTGGAGGGAAAAAAAAAACCCCATGGCAAAACAGATTTACTTATTTTTAACTATCTGCTCTGTTAAGCAGTTAAAAAAATTGGTAGTTCTTAGTGTGGTGATCTAACTGTCCTTCTACGCAAATATATTTAGGTATATGCAGAAAATGTTTAATACTTTAGCTGGCATTTTCTCCAAAAATACAGAAAAGTAACTTAGTAAAAGAGAGAGCATGAAGCCATTTGTAAATGTCATGAAGGCTGTTGCTTGATCTGTATTCCATGGGAGGAATCACATTTTTGACTGTGTTTTTCCTTTGCATGATCCTAGCTCTTTCTCTGTATTTTTGCAAACGTATGCTGGAACTTGGATAACTTGGTCCATCTCCTGCAGAACTTTGTGCTCAGAGATTATCAGTACAGGTTCAGAATAAAGCACTGGAAGTCTGTATGAACCTACCTATCTACAGTACTAAATGGGCATTAGAGTACTGACCCATTCACTTACTATGTTCTATTTTGTAACCTGTGAATTAGAGGCCTGAAGGGTTGATTTATTTTTTTTTTTTTAATGTACGATTGTAGTACTTAAACTGAAAATAAGGTACAGATCTCAAAGTGGTAATGGCAGGTTTTATTTTATCCAGTGTTTCTTTACCATGATAAAGACCTCACCAGTCTCTAACCTTGCATTCTCTAGTGCAACCCCAGGGATCTCCACCTGTGTAGTCCTTGAATAATCCAATTACCACAAGTGTGCTGCAGCCAGGACAACAGGATGTGATGAGTTCATGGACATCTGTGATAAAAAATTTCCTTCTGTGGCAGAAATTGTCTGTGGAAGTAATTTTGGAAGAGACATGCTCGTCTGCTCTTTTCCAAACACTGTATGTGGAGTTGGAGACTTTTTCCTGGTTGAGAAGAAGGCTTTAGTGTTAGAAAGAAATGTCAAGAAATTATTCATGTCACAAAAGCAGAGCTAGGCTCTTAGTCTCTTCTGTATCAGTGGCAGCCCACCATTTGTCCTCATTCTGCAAATGCCAGAGGAGAGAGGAGTCAGGCTTGGAATCAGACCCCTGTGTGCTGGTGTGTTGCAGGTAGGAGGAAGCTCTTAATGAACTAGAAGATTTTCCCCTCAATTTGAGTTTGATTGAAACAGGCTTTGTATAACAGTAGCTCAGCAATTTGTTTTGTCATGAATGGAGATTTTCCAAGTAACTAAATATAACATAGCATCCAGCATCACTGTGATTCATGATCTGGAGGGTGTTTCAGCTCCAGGATTGTGCTGGTGTGCTTATCAGTGAGCTGGATGTAGGTGCTGGAGGTTTGCTGGGAAGATTCTCTCAGACTCCCTCCTGTCATGGTCAACATCAAACATGTTACACCAGTGACAAACTTATAAAATACCTTCACTGTTCTGGAAGGTATATGCTGGACAACACAACTCTGAATTTGAGGTTAAGGGGTATTTTTAATGAGCATCACTGTTAGGTGAATTCCTAAGAGCAGTAAGAAAAAAAAGCTAACTTTGTAGTTGCTCAGTGAATAGCATTCAAGACTATAAAAGGCTTTTAGTAGCTGGTGTTAATGTACTCTTTTCCAAACTGTTAATTGCCTGGGATCTGTGATATTTTTATGGCATAAAGAGCATTGGGTTGCAGTGGGACACTCAGCATTTGGTGCAGCTTGGTGCTTGGAAATAAAAGATATTCAGCAACAAGCACAGCAATGGAAGCTGCAAAAATTAACTTGATTCTGAGGAGAGCTTCCCTTTTGACATTGGTAATTAGGGTTCAGCACAGAGCCCCAGCACATGAAACAGAATGGTGTTCAATGCTAACCACCGTGGCACTGCAGTAATTGGACTGGGACGGAAACAAATATGTTTTCCTTCTCTGTTTTATTGTGTGTATTGAGAAAGATTGAGTGTTGACCCTTAGGAATTCTGGGGCATAAATTTTTCTTCTAAAACTCTTCAGTGCACTGTGTTGCCAATAAAGTAGTAAATAATAATAATAATTTTCAAATGGGTAGAATCCTCTCTTTGTTCCCAGCTGGGCAATAAGGAGCTGATAAATGCTGTACTGCCTGGATAAGAATTGGCTTGTTCCATTTACTGCTCTAAATGGTGAAGCATTATTCCTCGATGACAATGGTTCTTCACTGATGGCAGCTCGTCAGCACTTCAGGAACGGAGACAAATGCCTTGTGATCTATGCCACCAGTGACACATCTGTAGTCATTCCCATAACAGGTTAGTGATGTCTTTATGTTTGGGCATGTAGATACTGAGCCATTGCTCTGTTCTCCTCCTAGGTCATAAAAGCAACCAGCTGAGTCTTAATGTATGATTTTCTTCCTTCTCTTCATGCAAATTTGTCACTGGAGCAGGAGGGGAAGTGGCATGTTCCAAGAGGAGTATATGTGTTGTGCCTGTAAAATTATACATAAGGAGATGGAGTCTGGAGTGGACAGGCAACGAGAGGAGGTCACAAAGAATGTTCTTCCAGTTTCCTCTTACCAGTGGCAGCTTCCTAATGCACTCAGTGAAGAGGTCTAAATTAATGGTCCAAGTGAGTCATCAGTGAACCGTTAGTGGGAACACATTCATTTGTAGTAATCAGGATTGATTTATGAATAGGACAAAAGGGACCAAATAAGCTATGAAAATGCATGTTGTAGATGTTTTTTCCCCTGATGAATAATTCATCCTCTTCTAGTATCTGTGAAAACAAAAAAACTGTGCACATAAAAACCCATTAAAAAAGTTAATCCCACAAATGGCTGAACACGGAGAAAATCAGCTTTTGTTTTAAAAGGTAGATTTTCTCAAATCTTCTCTAATTTGATTTGCCAGTGGGGTATAATTTAAGTCAAACAAGTTAGCAGCATTGCTTGTTATATAAAGGTCTAAATATTTAATAAATTTTGATAAATGCCTGCTTCCCAGGAAAAAGAGCTAAGAAACACTCATTTTCCACAGTACAGAGGGTAAGCTAAACCAAATAGAAATGGCAAACACATTGCTTCTGTTCACAGGATATGATCCTCCAAACCTGGCCTTGGGAGAACTTGCGGTGCACCTACATAATCCTATAAATAATCTGAAATCTAAATAATCCTGCAGAAACAACCTCAATGAAAATGATGGAGGCTTTTTAGCGACTGTGAAGCCTCGTGGTCTCTACATGCCTGTGAAAATGCCTACAGCGAGCCTCTCTGAGGCAGAGCACATGCTCTGGAACATGCGGGGTGCTGTGTATTCACATAATCCTGGTGACCACCTGCCCATCCCCTGCATGGACATGTGGGTGGGGAGGGGAGCATCAGTGCCCCTACAGGGACTGGTGCTCCAGAGGAGCTGAGGTTTACATAGATGTAAAGCTACATAGGAAGTCTCTGAAAGAACAGAAGATGAACTTGGGTGTATTGGATTCTCAGTGGGCACATTACACCTAGGCTGCCCAACCCTTGGTGCTCCTCCTATGTCTACACTAAACAGAGCATCAGAAAGAAGGGAGAAACCTTGCACAGAAAGAGCAGTGCCACTGGATTGCTTCCTAACTGCCCCCAAAAGTTTAGAGGGGTTGGTTTCTGTTTTTTTATTATTGTTTAATTTTGTAGAAAAATAGTTTGCATTTTAATTTTAGAGGAAGAACCTCCTTCAGCAACCCTGAGGAAGATTAAACAGCTATGGCATTTTTCACAGAGACTGTTTGTTTGGAAAAGAAAATGAAAATTTGATGAATTTCAATCAGATGTAGCTTGCAGCATTCAAATATTTATGGATTATCAAATTCCCTTTTCCCAGCTCTGCTTCTTAAGTACAGAGCTCATCTAATATGTAATATTAATTCTCATTATTCTTAGACAGTTATTCACTGAATTCTTGTGCAGACTCAGTTCATCTAGGACCTGGTCTAAATTTCATGAAAATGAAGGGAATGACTTGTACTTGAATTTCAGATCATCTTTTCCTCAGAAGTTTGTTCATCCAGCATGCAAATCCTGGTTATTGTTCTCCTGCAAAATTTACTTTCCTTAAAATCTGTCTGGCAATGTATGCAATACAAGTTGTGTTTGTACCTGTCAGCAGTGGGAAGAGCTATCCTTTTTCCTGATAGTTGCTGTTCCTTTTGACCACCTCATTTGAGAGTAAGTTGACCTGTTCTATTGTCATATTCTGTGCCACCCTTGTATCCAACTTACCGACAATACAGTTGGTTAAAGTTGCACATCCTTTTGCACACTTCTTTGCATTTTTTATCAACAGTTCTGTTTTCTGAACCATCCTGTTCTGTTGAATACACTCCACTGTAATAGGTAGGATTACACTGTGATGACAGCGTTTTACAGGCATTACAGAAAATACTTCAGGTGTTCAGAAAGGCTGATAGTCCAAAGGTATTTCTTCCAGGCAAGTATGAGCTCACTTTGCTGGTGCACCTGGGTCCACAGAGGAGAATTTGTTCCTAGAAAACATGTAACTAGCTTTTTGTTAGTAACTTTAGGTACATGTGCTTGCTAAATCACTAGCATTAAATGTTTCAACTATAAAGTATATATATAATTTTTTTTTGCAAATTATAAACTATTTTCCTTTTGAAACCTACACTTGGTAGCTGGTTCTGTTTCCTGGGGCCTCCTCCAGAAAGACTGCACATGAATCAAAGCAGTCTCTACTGCTTCATTAGGAGTTGGGATTACAAACTCCTTTACATGCCCACATTCATGACTTAGTGTTTGCAAAAGCCCAGATTGTTTTTCAGACAAGCAGTGGAGATGTACTTTTCATCAGTGCTTCTGCTTAGGAGCTGTGGCTGGCTTTGCCAGACAAGGAAGTTGCCTCCTTTCTCAAGACCTTAGCAGAAGAGATAGAGAAAACACCTGCTTGCTAAACACAAGTCACTTTCCAGCTCAGCTTGTGTAATGAGGTGATGGCAATTGCCATGGCCCATCCCATTTCACCACAAATACATGTTATTTCACTTGCCTTGACAGCCTTGATCCAAACATCACCCGTTCTGCCATTGGGTCCCAGCATTAATGGCTTCTGTAAATTAAATAAGGAAGTCCTGATTTGAAAACCTTTGTCTGATAGCAAGCAGACACTGAATCAGAGCTATAAGAGAACAGATTTTCCTCCTACCCTCTCCATCTTGCACCCATTCTAACCTTAGTAGAATCTGATTTATAGAGCTTGGGCTTTCTTTCAATTTTGTCTAATTAGCACAGGCACTGAGGTCAGCATTCTAACACCTGACAGACTTCACCATGGTACACCACAATTACAAGTGCAATTATCTGTTTTTCTTCTGCACTGAAAAATGTAGCATGTGAAAATTAGCATAAGCCCCCTAACTGTTAGGATGAAAGTGTGGGTGTTAAGGAAGAGGCACCTTCTTCAAATGTGAGAGGCCTGGGCTTAATGCTTGATTTTCTGAAAGCTTTCCTAAGCATCATTAGGTGATATGCTTAATTGTTTTGAGCTTGAGTTTACCTGTTGTATTTCATTAGGGCTAAATGTTCATGTGTATGCAGACTTCCACTTGCCAATAGGGGTTGGAGAAAGAGGTTCTTACGTTAGGCAGTAACTTCATATAAGCAGTAATGCCTCTTTTAAAAGTCCCAGCTACATCCATGAATAATGGAGACTCCAAACCATTGTAGTTGTGCTGGCCCTCTCTGGTGGGGTCAGTATGCAGCAACTTTTACAGGGTCTTTGTGTAAATCTGCAATTATAGAATCTTCAATGTGAGAGCTGGTTGGCTGAGAACCAGGAAAATAAAACATCTTTTTTGAGCATTGTGTCCTTCCAGTCCTTTCTATGTGGCATGCAGGTAGGGCTGACTTGCATCTCCCTGCAAGAGTGTGGAAGTTTGCACCAAGTTGCTTGCCTGGGTATTAAACTAAAATTGTGTGATGAAAATGATGCATTCATATTAAATTAAGAATAATATCGGTTAAATATAACTATAAAGTACTATCCTAAGATACTCAGAAGACTTAGTTTCTGCACAAGAGAAATATTATCCCTTTTATTTCTTATGTTAAGGTAAACTATCATCTTAGCTTAGAGGAAATGCAGAGCAAATCTATAAAGTCATGTTCAAGCTAAGCTTTGTAAATTCAAAGACAGGTATTTATTTCAGTGTTCAGGCAGGGAGAAAAACAGTTCACAGCTGGAAATGCCTGTTCTTCTCTTCCACGAGATGCACAGAGAAGGGTAATTGATTTAGACTCCTTCAGGACAGGAATGGGTTTTCTGTGTTAGTAAGTGTGAAGCACAGGGTCTTTATCCTAGTGGGGGGATCTCTTTGTGCCAGTGATAACAGCAAAGTTTCTGCTCTGAAGGCTCCATATGAATGCAAATGTATTTTCTGCTTCTTTGGCAAATTTGTATGTCACTGGTGGCAGTCTTTAATAGCTAGTTTGATGAGAACATCCAGACCTTTGTAGTCTGGAACTGGTAAACTGAACCTTCAACTCTCAAGGAGTGAGAATTTTTTTGGAATAGTCCTTAACTAAGAAATAACTCACTAAGCTGATATTAAATGTAAGAGTTCAGTAGTAGTTCTTAGATATCCACCATCCATATATTTGTATTTTCTTCAACCAGGAAATAATGGTGTTGGAAAAGCCCTCCTCATTTCCATACATATAACTTACTTTTGAGGTTCTTTCGTAAACATATGAAAGAAGGCAGGAGTAATTCAGGATACTCCAAAGCAATATGTTAGTAAGTTCATATATTTCATTGAGGCTATTTTTGTATGAAGCACAGTACTAAAGAGTCTGAGGCTAGTACCAGTAGGTTTGAAGTCAAATGCAGCCATGTGATCATCCCACTCCATGACAGTTTTGTCAGAATGATTAAAAACTGCTTCCTGTAATATTCATGCATGTACTAACAAATCTTATGCTTGTACTTAGTGTGTTAGGAATAAATAGCGTATAACACATTGCCTCACTTCATTCACTGAAGTGACCAAGAAGATCAGAACAAAGTGAAACAGTTCCCAGTTATGAAAATAAACAAGGCTTAGAGTGAATCTCCCTGTATTAAGTCAGAAATTGGTTTATATATATATATATAAAACTTCCCTGGGGAAAGGAAAAGTTTAATTAAAAAGAGATTCAATGAGAATTCAGAATAATAAGTCACGTCTGTTTTTCCTCTGCCAGAGCCTTGGAAAAGCGGTGGTTTCTGATGGAACAAGTTGAGGTTCCATCAGAAACCTCAGGTAGGAAAGAAATAGGACCCCCTCCTTCATGAGTTTGGACCTTCCCATCTGTACTAAATACCATTTTCAATATTCCCCCTCCTGATAGCAAGAAATTCAGCAATGGCTGCTTTTTCCCAGCTTTGCCCTTTATTTCTTTTTCCTGGGTAAAGCAGTTTCAATCACAGCAGCTTGTCAAAGATGCTGGATCTGGCAACATCCAGCTACTTGGTCATTGTGGTATCATTTCAGATGGATTAAAAGCCGAGTCCCTCAAATATTGAAATTCTGGTAGAATCAAGTGTGTCAAATCAGCAAAGTAATAGAAAAGACCTTTCTGAAAACAGCCAAGCACTGATATTTTTCAGGTCAGTAAAGGATTTGTCTCAGATGGATGTCCTCTAGAAATGGCTGAATAGTTTTCCAAGGTTGTTGGTCAGTTTTGATGGAAGAACAAGTGAAAAAGCACTTCAAGAGCTATTTCTAAGAATCTTTGGGGAAATTATCTTCATTTTTCAGGTCACATTTTCTGTGTCTGATGCTTTGTTTATTTAACATTTAAATACCTGCCTTTGTAGTTTGAAAAGTAAATGGCTACAGAATCTCATTAGGACTCTTGAGGTTGTGTTTTACAATATAAACATGTTTCAATTCAGTCCAGAGGATTTAATTCTTAGCATAACATTTAGAAAAGCAATAACACAGTTAAGCAATGGTAAACTGAACTGAGTACGCTGTGTGCTCACTGAAGTCAAATGTTCCAGTAAACAGGATCAGAAGCCAGCATGATTCAAATGGAAGAAAAGTATTTATAATTCCTAATCGACCCTGAATATTGAAAAGTATGTAGAGCTGGTGAATGGAAGTTCTCTCTCTTCCCCTTCTTTTAAAGGAATTTAACTTATTTTTATTTATTTCATTGTATCATCTAAATGTAATTCCTCTGTCTTGAAATCAAATAATGAATGCTCAGCCCTGACAATGAGATATCAAATCCTCAAAAGATGATGGTCCTGAATTCTGGCGACTATTTAATTCACAATTTCCTATTGTAACTGGAACACTGGAAATTTGATCTTGAACAATACCTGCAGATCCTTCTACTGACTTCTGTGTATGCTTTTACCTGTATATGACATTTTCACATAAAACCTGTAGGTGTGCATGTCGTCAGCTCTATACACAGAGCAGGATAATATCTTAGGTGTTGCTGCTTTTATAGAAATCCATTTTGTTACAATTACTAAAATAAAACAAAAAGTTAAGGGGTGGATTGAAAGAGTTCCCTGATTAAATCCATTAATTCCAATTTTTATATTTCATTATTACCTTTGTTGTACTCTTTTTCTTTTGAGACAAGAATGATTGAGTAGCTTCAATATCCTGTATAATTAGACATTTACAGTTTTTTTGAAGATGAGTCATTAGGAATTTGACTTGTACACAATCCTTTCCAAGAATTTCTCTTAATTTGTGACTTGTTATCATTTCTCATTTAATGATGGCTAGTGAGGTCGTGAAGCTCTGCATTACCAAGAAAAAGGCATTGTGATGAGCTAAAGGAATTTCCATGATTAAACTTCCTCTGTTTCACTCTACAGTTCACGCACTGAAATGTTTCTGTGGTGTCAGGGGTGGACTCTTTGTACTGATTATGTCTGATTTTAAGAATACCAAAGAAGTTGCCTGGAAAGGGACATCCTTAGTTACCCCTACGCTTTCTGAGCTCTCTGCTCAAGAGCCTGCTGCTGTTTCTGATAAGAAGAAAGAGTACATCCAGAAGGACCTTTATGCAGGTGATGTGCTCTGATTTCTGCCTCTGCCATTTAGTCAGTTCTCTCACTAGCTTTCAACTTGTCTTCAGTCACGCTGCAAGTGCTTGACCTCTTTTTTCCCCCCGCCCTTTTTCTTTTCCTCTTGCTTATTCCAGTCAGCCCTCTGATTTAATGATTAATCTGTGTCTCAAAGTCAAAAAAAGCAAAGGGTGAGTTGCTTTTTCTCCCATGGTGACTCTAATTCTCACCACTTTTAAGTTCAGGATCACTGTCCTCCCTGTCCTTCAGCCTTACCACTGTAGACTACCCTGGCTTTCTGCAGTCCAGCCTGTGGCCAGGTCTTGTTACTTCTTCCTCAAGATTAAATGCATTTTTCTGCAACTCCGTGTCGTGCTGAAAGAAGCAATCCTGCCTCTCTTCTATTAGAGGTGGTAAATAATATGGGAAGTGTTCTTTTATGGTGAAAGTGTACATAAAGTAGAAAGAAAAGGAAAACAGAGGGTCCCTTAATATAATAATAATACTGAAAAACGCTAGCAATACTCCTGATTTCAGGAAAATCAGCTTCCAAACAAAGAGACACAAACCCTGCTAGAAGCAGGAAGACACAATTTTATCTGAAACCCCAGATGGGGTTTGTGAATGTTCAGACTGAATAGGCAGCTCAGAGACAGGCATCTGTTTTATCTGCTCCAGCTTAGCACCTTCTCTTCTTATTACTTAGTTGGCTTTGGAAAGTCCTTTCTTCCAAGTCATGTGGACCAAACTTTTGTGGAACCTGGCATTCAAAGTTGACTCCTGTTTCCTTTTAATGCTGTTACATTTGCACTAAGTGTAAGTGTGTTTATATATATAAACTTTCAAAAGTAATTATCTATACTTTATGTATGTATATGAATATATGCAATTATGTACCTGAAAGTAAATAAATAAATACATGTAGGTTTTATAGCTGTTTTCAAATGTTCATGCTCAAAAATTATCAAAATCCTGTGCAGAGCTATATAGAATAATATAATATGCTTCTCTGGAGACAGGAGAGTTTCTTTACATCTTAGCTGCTGCCTCTATTTCAAGCAGAGCCTGAGCCTTTCTGTAGGATGCATTTAGCATCTCATCTGAGAAATAAATCAGATGCTAAATTTGGAATTAATGGGATTAGAATGGTTTAAAAGGTTTTGCTGTTTAAGGCATAAATATCTAGATATATATCAAGTCTAGATAAGTCTACAGACTTGTACTCTCTAAAAGCTATATGGTTTTTTAATGCAGAAATAAGGGTTGTAAATTACTGCAGCTAGTTAGCCAGCTGGACAATATCATTAAGAAGAAAGATTTCTTGTGTGGGCTTGAACAAATTACCAACTTTATACCCCACATTCTGCTGGATCTTCTTGCTTACTCTGTGTAAGTAGGGAGAGTGGATTGGTAGTGCTTTAATTTTATTATTCTTTCCTCAAAAATGCTGAATCTGTTAAGCCACAGAATACTTATCAGGGGATGTTTTGACATATTAAAGATACTCTATTTACTTAATTAGTATTTTTATTGTTCAATTTATCTTTCAATAATCTGAACCAAATCCTGTCCTATTTTGCAAACAGTTTTTATTATTTCAGTTTATGTTCTGTTTTAGAGTGGAGTGGGAGGACAATGGAATGACCACAACTACCCATTGAAATTTAAAATTTTCACAAGATAGGAGGACATGCTTTTTGGTTTTCTGATATAGCTACCTGGTTTTATAAAACATGCTAGCTTTCTTTGTTTTAAGGTGAAATAGCTGCAAGATAAAATATTTAATGTATTTTATCATATTTATAAAGAAAAATATTCTTATATTTTTTTCTGATAATGAAGCATAGTTACAAATAGGAAATTTCCTAGAATATAGTTCAGATTAACTATTAAAGAAAAACAGATAAAAATTTGAACAATTATGTTCAAAATCCACGTAACTTTCCTCTTGCATGATGGAAAGCAGTTACCAAAGCAGAATAGTGAAAATGCAGTATGAAATAAGCAGATTTGCATGGATATTCATAAGCACATATGTGCCTACACCAACACATTGGGCCACTCAACAGGAAGGAACAAGCAGGTGCCCTGAAAGAGCCCCGTGGATGCCCTGTGCCAGGGCCCTCCCATGTGCTGTATCCACAGCTATAGTGGTTGTAAATATCCCATGGCTTGCTTTGCTCATTCTTGTTGGCAAACACAGGGATTAAGTGCAGTGATCCACAACTAACCTTGGGTGCTTTTCTGGCTTCGTGTAGTGTCTTATTTTTCACCACTAATCTCACTAACTTGCCTTCTCCTCGGGGAGCTGCAGCAGCCTCCTCTCTGCCAATAAGACAAAGCCACTTGTGCTACTTTGATTTTGGTTGTAGCATTTCCCACCAATGTTTTGTGTGCATATGTGTTACCCAGAAAAATACTGGTGCAAGATGAACTGGGAAATATTTCTCAGTTGGTACTGCCATAAATCCTATTGTACCACAGTCATTTTTTAAACATGCCTTCTTTAAGCAGTTCTAATATGGCCTTAGTCTTATTTCCAGTGCCATATCATGTGTCTTGGCAGACTGACCGTGTCAGGGATGACATACAAGTGTGATACTTGGTCAGTGATGGCATCTTTTTTGCTTTATTTTTAAATTTCTGGGAAGGAGGAAACAGCATCATGGCAGGATTTCCAAAACTTTTCCTATGATAAACAGTTCTCACAGAGCCACTCAACTGTTTGCCTTCTAGTTAGAGAAAACAATCAGTATTAAACATGGAATATTTTTTTCCCTGTGCAATATTTAACCTCTGTTTTCAGTATAAAACTCAGAAAAAGACTTCAGTGTCTCTTTGAGACTTGAGAAATGGGGATTACCAAATGTTAAAGTGTACAGAGCTTTAGGAATGGGAGGTATTACTTGATGTGTTCTAGTTTGAGTCGATGACTGTAGCTGAAGATACCCAGAGAACAATGTGTCTCAAAGCACTATTTTTCTTGGTAGAAAACTGAGGGGAAGGATGCAGTTTACAGTGAACAATAAATTTTGTTTAAAAATGAAGTGTGGAGAATTCTCAGAGGTAATTTGAGACACAAAGAAGGAAGAGTTTTAAATCCCCTTTTACCCTTTCACAGGGGCATGGACTCCAAAAGCCATTAACAGAGGGGACAGTATGCAGAGAAATAATGATTTATGCAGCACACAGAATTCCACTGGAGAAATGGGCTAAGAATGTTTGAAAGTGTTTCTATATGCAATGGCTTGACAGTTGGAATGACAAGTTTTGTTCCTCAGAAATGAGTTTGATTTGTTAATAAAAAGAGGCCTTCCCATTCAGTTTTATTACTAGTTCAAAGAGACAAACAGTTTGACTTCTTCCACATCTATCCCCCTGCTTTTTTTCCCTTCCTGTTTCATTTCTTATCTTTGTAATTTTTTCAGGGCTGGAGTAGTTTTGAAAGAAAATGAGTACCTCCATTTAGAGTGAGAGAAATAAAGAAGCAGGAAGGAAAGACTTCATAGTTGTTTTTCTCTCTGAAAGCAGTTTCCAATTTTTTTTACATAAAAATGAGATTTCAATGCAGATGGAATTGTATGATTCAAAAAATTTGGGACATGTGTCAGACTTTTTTCTTGCACTTTCCTTTAATAGTTCTTTTATTGTCTCTGTAATGCATCCTGCTAGGAATCTCTGCCATTTAGCCTGCAGAGGACTCAACCCCCCTTTATCAGATAGTGGATTAAATCTTGTATCACCAAAGTGACTGGAGACTTGTCAGCATCATTTTAGCAGGCTGGCTTGATCAGGTGATGCTGTAAAGATTCCTATTGCTACTCTACATTATCTTTCATGCCTTGCAATTTGTGCTATTCATACAAATTGCTCCCAATGATGGTATTCAAAGCCAAATTTAAACATACTACTAAACCATGGGAACATAGCACGTAACAAGCCACAATGAAATCGAAGAAGTATTGGATCTTATTATAATCTCTGGCTCAGAAATAGCTAATGAATGGTAAATGCAGTTCAGTTCAGCTAATGTTGAATAATTAGCTCAGAAACAGCGATGAAAGAGAGTTGGTCTAATTAAAGGGTGGTAGCACAGTCAGTGAGGAATAAATGTGGGAGTTACTAAAGGCATGTCTCCTAAAACTTTGAAGCAACAATTTAGGCTTACAGCAAAGGAATGGGGTAGGCAAAAGAAATATATAGCCAGAGAAAAATAGGCCACTGAATGTTTACATGGACTTCTGCATGGTGACCTGAGGCAATTTCCCTTTACAGATTGGACAAAGAGACTCAAGTGCGAGCCATAGGTTAATCTCATATTTTATCTCACAAATTTTATTTAAATCAAAAGGGAGAAGAAGACCTGTCAGTCAGATTAATGAAGAGTTATAACATCTGCCTTGGGAGGGAGAGGAGAATCATCATTAATTGTAGGCTAAGTGGGTCTCAAGGTAGCACATAAACCCTCTCTTTAGCACCACCTCTGTGCATCGTTTGGCATGGAAGAGAGTGAGTTCCTGCTCAGTCCTTCCACCTCTGCTCCCAGCCCAGCTCCTGAACAGCTCCAGTTGTGCCCTTTTTTAACTAAGTGATGTGGGCAGCTCCCTCTGTGTTTCCCATCTTCAGTGCCCAGCCCTCTCCCACGGGGAAGCTTCCTTTTCTGTCACACAGAGCCTCTCAGTCTCCTCCCAACACAAAAAACCAGAGACATTCCCAGGTGGGAAATCCTCCCAAAATTCTGAATCCAAAAGCTGGAGCACAGCTTGTTCCATCATGTCTCCCTCAGGGTCTCTCACTGCTTGTACAGCAGGTTGGAAAAGTTGGGGGGAAAGGGTAATAAGCTTTCCAACCTGATAGCAAGAAAAAAAATTGTGTTTTGTGCATATATTTACAGTGAGATGGCTTCATTTGTGCATCCAAGTGAACTGGATCCAATACACCTCGTGACACTTTGTTCTCTGAATACAGGTTACAGTTTCTCCCCATTTCTTTCTCTTTCCCACAAGAGGGAAAGAAGAAGCTTTTGGATCTGTGGAAAGTTTGGATAATTTTGTTTGGGTGAGATGTAGCACCTCTTTTTAAAAAATAATTTATTGTTTCTTAGGCATACCTAAACAATAATTGAGGCATACCTAAACAATAATTGGTCAAAATGAACACTTTTATGAAAGGCCTTTGAGCAGCAAAGGATTTTTACCATGTTTTGTTCCTTCCTCATACTCTGAACTTGCTGTGTCTTTATGGGAAAATTATTTATGTAAAACCACTTTTGCTTTATGATCTGACTAATGCTGCTTCAACCTTGCTTTCCCTGAGAAATAAGCATTTCATAGTTTGGGGTTTCAACGTGCTCTTGGCAAGAGTTAAATAGAGCAGGAGCAGAATTACACTCAGTTTGTCGACCCCAGTATGCTCCATAAGCAGCTTCTTTAGAAGTTTTAAATTGAGAAAAACACAGCTCTGTGTTACTGATGCTTTCCTCCTTCTTCTTTCACTGCAGTCCTCTGCTTGTCTTGTAAGTGGATGAACTGCAAGCAAAAATGCTGTCCACCTAAAATATAATTTGCTCTGCACGGTGCTGAACAAATAATTTATTGAGCTAACTGAGTATAGCATGTCTAAGCACTCGGTCAGATATCCCTGACTGCTTGAATGGGTGATGGAAAAAAATTAATTCAGCTTTTGCTGTGGTATGAACCTAAAAGTAGTGAATCTGTTAAGTCTTCTGTCTCTGCACAGTCTCTCATGTAAGCCAAGACACAGAGAAAATGACAATGTTTGGCAAAGAATTTATGCAATCCATCTTCTGATAACTTTATTTTAAGTCTTTTTTTTTGTCTCTGATATACTTCACACTGCATGCTGCCCATGGGATTGCAGGTAGTTATTGAATATTTTTTTAAATGTTTTGTGGAAACTTCTGACATTCTTTGATGTGTTATATTTATCAGTGCAGTGACAGCGCTTGTGTCAGCGATGCGATGTATTCTAAAATGCACGGCACACAAAAATTATTGATCCTTTCAAGAAGCCCAAATGATTTTTAGCTTTGCCTCAGGCTCCATTAGCAATGTGGAAAATTGAAAAGGGCTCTCAAGAAAAAAACTAGCATAAGATTGAAACTGCAACTGAAGAGCTGTCAAGTGGAGAAGTGCTTATGAATTATAATGAGTATGATCTAAAGATGACATTATCCTTTAGGAGTTTGGTTAAATCTTCCCTCCTGTCCCATGACTCGCAAAGGTCCCTTAGAGCAAACAAATAACAAAGTAAGAGTGGTTTTAGGAAATGTATTTAGGGGTGGTGCACAAGAAATACAAAGGAATTACGGAGTCATGGGCAGCAGGGACAGAGTTTGAGAAGCTACAAGGGAAAGCCCCAAAATGGCTGGTCCAGGGTACCTTCAGAAGAATTCTCTTATATGCCTACAAAAATAGTCCTGTATTTTTTTCCCCTTACACTTTATGTATTTTGGAACTTGTCTCCAAAACATCACAAGACTTTTCCTGTTGCACCATATTTATACCCATGTAGGCACTTAATTCTAATTCACATTTTTGATGGAAGGAGAGACCATTTTTGTCGCTGTCAGGCACTGGTTGTTCAGTGAGCTCTGAGTTGCACTATCTGGGCTGAAAGGAAACCTGTTCCTTTCTGAAGGTTTCTCAAATGCGTTTCACAGGGCACATTAAGAGATATGTTAGCATTCACTGGCAATAATGTGATGGAAAATAATCTTCCTGTGCACTCTATGACTGGAATAATGGGCCACAGTTGATCCACAGGCCACTGCTTCCAGGAACTGGCCATAAATACCAGTCAGCAGTATTTCAGGTGAAAAGAATTATGTTTTTCCTTCAGACTGCGGATATTTTGTTCCATTTATTCAATACTTTGTCATAAAACTTTTACTTCAAAAATAATAATGATAAAAAATTAGCACACCACTGAACTCTGGAAAAAGTTTAGGATTCAGATTTTAATTTACCTTGATACTTGGATGGACCTTTGACAAAACAAGCAGATTTGTTTTTAATTGCTCCCATGTTAACGGAACAGATGAGAAGTGCCATGAGCAGCAGGTTCAAAAGCATTTCTAGGATCAGAAGAATGATTCAATCAGAGCTATACTTTGGTGCTACTGATATCACTTCTCTGGGTATCTTTCAGGTTATATCTGTTAAGGTTTGCTGCTAAGGAAAGTGTTTGGTTTTACTGTTGTCAGCACTGTGCAGACAGTGTGGATGCAGAAAGGTACCTGGGTTTTTCTCAGCTTCCATGCATTTCAGAGTATATATACATGAGAAAATTACTAGCAATGGGCTGTGTGAAGCAAGAGGGGTCTAGCCTTTTCCAGATTCCAAATCACTATGTGAGCAGCCATTTAGAAAAATCTTAACTTGAAGGTCACCATGCAAGCCACTGAGGGAAAAATAAATGCAGAAAACGGGGCAGCCTTTACAGCCACTTCTGAATGCATCTCAAGTGCTGATACATTCTTCTAACACAGTTTGTAATGATGTTTCCTCCCCCCAGATAAATGTACGCTTCATTCATGGCTAAATGCACGAACACATGAAGGACCTGTATTTAGACAGCTACAAAACACAAAATTGACAAAAGCTTGCCCAGAGAGATGAAATTAATAATTCTACTGTGATGCATTAGAAATACTGCAAATTGTTTCATTTTACATCATGAAGTATCTCAGTCAAATCATTGAGTAGTGACTGGTTAGAGCTGGGCTTCCTGACAATCTCTGACTTTGCTTTTATGTGGGGGAAGGTTGGGATCTGAGCATGAGTGTTTGCCTGGAAGGGAGACTTGGGAGGAGGGATTTGGTGCTTGGTTTTCCCCGTGCCACGCGAAGCTATTTGACATCGTTGGCCATATGGAGAACAAGAGATACCCTAAGGAGGGGTCAGGCAGCCTGGAGCAGCTGTTGTCAGGTGTCTTTCCCTTCTCTTGAGGACACTGAACTTTGTGTCTCTCTCAGGGTGTATGAACAGAGCAGCCTTGCTTTCTAAACACACAAATATGTGTCATTATCAAAATAATTACTTGCATCTGAATTTTACAATCAGTGTCCTCATAGATGTGAAGAATGTGAGTTGCTTCCTCTTCTGCTTTCCTTGAAGAGGATCTTCAAAGAGAAGACCTTGTTAGATGTCTGGCTAGCAGTATTTGACATGTTATAATACTGAAGAGATGTGGTGAACTGGCATTTATCTAACCAAAACTTAGGTACTTTGTTTAAGAAACTTCTAGATGACTGTGATCATATGAATGAAGCTTGTTTTTTTTTTTTTTTTTTTACTNNTTTTTTTTTTTTTTTTTTTACTTTTAATTATTGTAACTATTGTTAAATTACATGTTCCCACAGACTTGATTACAGGGTATTTGAGATAAACCTTTAACTTTGTTGAGATAAGAAACTTTCTTAATACTGCCTGCCTGCACAAAACACGGTGTTTTCCCCCTTATATGATTCCTCATCCCCTGATCTAGAGTGCATGCCTTTTTTCTGAAATGCAACATTTCATTTTCAGAGGGCAACAGGACAGCAACTTTCTATTCAAAACGCTTGCTAAAGCACCTTCTTTTACACATTAAATTCCCCATAGAATGGTTTAGGTTGGAAGGGACCTTAAAGATCATATGGTTCTAATTCCCCTAACATTGATAGGGTTACCTTGCATTAGAATTGGTTA
>VZTR01010959.1:100132-110194 GCA_013400775.1 Chaetops frenatus
ATTTTTTTTTTCTGTCAATTAATTCAGCATGGCTACATTTTGCCTGTATTATTGATGGAGAAGACCCTCTCTGCATTAAGAAAAAGTATCTTTATGTGTGCGCTGCCTAATAGTTTTTTAAAAAAATGGATCTTTCTTTCTCATGCTGTGTTACATCTCCCTGCAGTGATTATTGGAGTGAGTGTAAAATAGATTTATTCCACTTGCAATCAGACTTGTCAGTTAAGATCCAAAACCAGAGGGTTGTTTATAAATTTCAGTGTTGGTCATATTCTACCTATAGTCTTAATAAGTATGAATCTGTAGGATGCTGTGTCAGATCAAAAATGGATCTTCTGAAAGAGGCTGATCATCACAAGGTAGGCACAACTTTGCAGCTCTTGGAANCATACAGACAAATCTGAGTAGAGACATCTTTGTCTTACCTAGCTATCACATATAAAATGTCTGAGACACTGTAATTAAAACCCAGAGGGAAGGAAACAGATCTGGAATAGCAAGATCTGCAAAATTCAGAGTCGCGTAGTGAGTGAGAAATGACCAGGAAGATTATTTTCTGGTTATAACAAAAGTAATTTACAAGAGTTAAAGGCCATAGGATAATTTCCATTATATCTAGATGATTAGGTACACATTCCAACATATCATGAAAGCATCTGCCAGTGTCACCAAGAAGTACATAACATATTCTTGCAGTGAAATGTATAAATTTATAGCTAGTCAGGCGGTGACTTCAGTGGAGCTGAAGGAACAAACTCATGTTCAGAATGTGATCATTTTGCTCTGTAAATAAACAAATACCATATTTCACAGCTGAAACAGATCACTGCAGGAGTGTGAAAATTTCTCCCCCCATATACATTAATGCATGTGTGTTTCTGGAGCATTACTCAGACAGTTAGGACACATTCTGGAACTACAACAATCAGTAGCTCAACCTAACAAAGCATATCTGAACAATGTTTCTCTGCAGAAGTATCTGCTAACTAAGGATGAGTTCATTCACCTGCAGACATAAAGCTACATGATTGCTTGTATTAGGAAAGAAAGGCAGGGAAAAAAAGAGGGCAAGAATGGAAAACCCTGAATTTTATAATGAACAAATGCAACTGAAAGAAAAATAAAGTTCTAAGCTTTAAAAATAAGCCCTGAAAATCTATAGCCAACAGCAGTCTTCTCAAAAAGCTCTCAGTTGAAGGGAAGAGAGCTAGAATTCAGTGCCTTAGGAAGTAGAGGGGATAAGAACCTGCAGAATAAGACATAGTGTGAATATTTACAGTTGAAAATTTTCCTTCAGAAAAACTATATTTTAGCCATCTCATGCTGTGTATGCCTTTTCCCTTTGCCTCCGTTCTGTCTATCACGTAAATATCAGATGTAAATTTGGGATCCAAGCCAGCTACAAAGTACTTGTATGTGTCATTGGGTTAATTACCATAACTGGTATATAAATTAGGCAAAAACAAAATTCTTACAGAAATATATAGAACAATCTGGATAGAGCCAAATATACTGCAAATGAAATGCACTCAGCATATACTTGCTGTAGCCTTTTGACAATATCACTAAGTTTCCTGACCTTTATGTTTCTTTGAAGTGGATTAATTTTTTTTTCCCTCTTGTTTAATTCTCTTTGAGATTGACAGTGATGTGCTGGAGGTTTTAATATATATATATATTTCGTTTGTTTACAATACTTTTAGACTGAAACATCCTTGTCTGAGACTTTTTCAATGTAAAATAATATTGACCAGAAGCTCTTCTTTGTAATTTTCTTTCTGCAGGAACACTAAGTGAACCATTTTGTTCCAAATGTTTCACAGCTATTAAATACTTATGTAGAAAGTGTTTTGGTGCTTCAAAAACTTGGATTTTTCATGTTCTTAGTATAGTGGTTCTCTTACCTAAATCAGGCTTTCTGGCTCAGTTATGTCACACATGACTTATTACTGTCTGCATCCTTTCTCATCCCACCACAGAGCATCATAAAAGAGGAACTTTAAACAGGGGCTATGGCTCTGAGAAGAAGGGCAGAGAAAGTGGTACAGCTTGATTTAGAGGAGAGAAAATAAGTTAGATTTTCTGCTTTCCTCTAAGTTAGATGTTGTGTCAGAAAGCTTCATCTTCTGTCATATTTATTTGGAAAGGAATAACAAGGATTTTAGAATTTCAAGAAGTTTTGAAGTTTTCATTTTCCTTTAAAATTTAATAAAATAAATAGGAAAAAGATGGGACTTTTCTGGACAGCAGGTGTTATGAAAATTAGATGTATGCTCTAATTCACTGACCACAGTAGAACCATTTCTGTCCTTCACGTTTCAAGTGTGCCTAAGTGTGTTTTTGGATTGAATCCAGGGGTAAATGTCCTTTCTTAAATCTTGTAAGAGGTAATGCAGAAATAAGAAAAGTCTAGTAAATTGGATTATGGCTGCATGGGGAAAAAGGAAGCTAAGAGAGCTGTTGTAAAATCTCACTGAGTATGCAGAGACATGGAGACCAAGCAGAAACATTCCTCTGGAACAGGTTTCATGCTATTGCATGACCCAGATTTCTATGCTCTCTTCCTCTGGCACAGGAGTCTCTTGAGGTGTTTGATATTCTATATTAAAGGTTTAAATTTGCTGTTGAGATGTTGGCTTGCAGATAGGACACTGCAAAGTAAAGACTGCTTCTCTCTAGTGCTGCATTGTAGTCCAGAGCACAGCATTTATTTTCAGATATATATGCTGGAATCATTTGGAACAATGCACCTGGTTAGTACTGACCAGGAAGATAGATTGCTAACAATTTTTCTTCACCTGTACTTTATCACTTGATTCCTCAAGTGTCCAACTGTCCAGGACTTCCCAGAGTGTCCCTAGGAGCTCCTATTTCTGCAATAGTGGTGTATTTAGTAATGGAGTGCTTAGCTCACAACCTGAAGGCTGGGTAAAACTTAGCCTGGGAAGAGCCTTAGAGAGAAAGCTGCTGAGATGCAGCAGTGAGACACAGACTGAGAAACCAGTAAGAACATGGAAAAATCTGTCCATGTACAGGACAGGGGGAGGCTTGAACCTCTGCAGGGTCAATGATGTGCTGCTTCTCTTCTGAGTGGGGCACCTGCTGGGAAAGGTGGTGGTTTTCAGAAGTAAAAAGCCCCAGGTTCCAGCAGTCTCTGTTTGGAAAGTGTTTCGTATCTCAGTGCAGTCTTGTGGCATCTTGGAAATGCTCTCTTATCCTGGGATGATTTAGACCTGAAGTTTGATAACAATGACACAAATAACAGACATTTTGGTTAAACTGTTGTGGTTTTTGGGCTGTTCTCCAGTAGTTGGTTATTTAGACAAAGTCTCTGAAGTTTTGAACTGCTTAGATTTTGCTTCTGTGTGGAGTCACATTTTGAAGTTTGTGGAGCTTGTGCAGCTGCTGGGAAGTGTTGGTCTCTGACTAATAACAGACAGTAACAGTGTGGGTCTGGAGGGGATTTGTCAGGGAAGTAAAGCTCATCTAACTACGGGGGTCTTATTAAGCACATCTTGCATGAATGCGTAGTGCTGTAACTTTTAATGGGATCTGTGTGAAACCCAATCAAGATAAGCATATAATAGCTACAGATAAAGACATTGTGGTGCTCAGAAAGCAATGAGGGAGGCTGTCAGCATCTGTGTTCTCATCTTCAGCTTCAAATAGGTTACCAGCCTTAATTTGCCAAAGAATAAAAGGTCAAAAGTACTCTAGAATTTTAAAAGCCTTTTTCAGGACGTGGGAAGGAGAACTGACACTTCTTCTATGGTGTTTACAGTAAAGTATATTTCAAATGAAGTAGTTTGGAAACTGTGGCCCTTATCAAAAACTAGGAAAAATTTGAGACTAAGCTTAATCTGTGAAGAGGGCAGGTAACAGAGAGTTTCACTTAGTTTTGGGTAGCCAGAGCAGGACTGAAGTCACTATGGAGACTGACCAAGATGTTCATGAGCAGTGCTCTTTATCTCTGCCCTTTTTTTGCCCTTGCTGCTCTTAAGGAAGGCAGCAGCATTTTGAGAGCAGTGCCACCATTGCAGGTCTCAAGGAAAGAGCACAGCTTCAGTAATGTACATGTTTCTAGAAACAAATGCATGTGTCCTGGTCCAGCTTTGTCCCCTGATTAGAAAATGATCTTTAATCAGGAATTGGCACTTGGTGTTTGTGTGCATGTGAATCTCTGGGGGAATCAGAGGCTGGATGCTCATCTGGGTCTGTCCTGCCCTGAGTTCTTTCTTCTCATCTCTTATCTCAAAAAAATTCAATACAAGCAAAAACACCTGAACCAAACTCCTGCCTTTCATCCTGAGCTACTCTGTTAGTGACACAGTCACTCAAGGCAATCCACACCAAGGCTTAGCTGAGGTGGGGAGGAGGCATTTGCTTATTTTGTAAAATAATTAAAAATTCTTAGCTGATCTGAGCTTGAACAGAATGGTACCTCAGAGGACACTGGCAGTGAATTTACGATGGCTACAAAGCAGGGAGTTCACAAGTTGTGACCAAAGCTTTGTTACAGAGCCCTGTGCTTAAGGTTAACATGAAGCAATTTTCCTCTTTGTGCTGCAGGGTTTGTAAATTTATATTGTACCAAATACAGGAAAGTTCTTCCTTTTGACAACATACTATACACTTGGAATTCTGACTCTACCTTGATTTTTTTTCTGCTGCAGGGAATCTATGCTCCACTTATGAAATGTTTAAATAATAAAATGCATTTTTAATATTTAAATTGTTCAAGGTGTCTTCCTTAATTACTTGGGGGCTGGGGCTTTTTGAATGCTTGCAACAAGTTGGACAAACAGCAGATACTTCTTTGCCCATGTGTATACTTTTTCTTTTAATTTTTTAAAAGAATTTTTTGGAGATTGCAGTGCACATACCAGAGCCCAAAGAGGCTTCAAATGTATAGTGCTGCAAACAAAAACAGCAGGAGCATGGACTTGCAGAGTATATGTCACTGGAAAAGATGGGTGTCAAAAATAATGAGGCAAGCTAAGAAGATATTCTGTTTGCTGCCCTGAGAGAAAGGGGAAATTATGCCTATTAGCTAAAGGAACTGGGAGTAGAAATAAAGTGAATTATGGAAGTCTCAGCTGTAATAAAAGTTAGTAAGGCAGTAAGTGAGCTGCATCAGTAGAGAGAATCTTTGCAGTATTTATTAGTAAAAGAGAAGTCACAAAGATTAAAAGATAAATGAATAGTTTAGGGAGGAAGGAGCATCTGAATTTGTTTGTTGCAGTAGAATGTCATTAAGCAATGAAAAAAAAAGTCTTGTCTATGAAACAAGTTGTTTTTGAGGAGGGTTTTTTCCCTTTTTTTTCCCTGTTATTATTTCAGCTGAAATGTCACAGTGTAATTAGGTTAGTTTTCTTCTGAGAAGTCAGGCTAAGGACTGATTTATGTAGTTGTTGCTGCACTTGGAACCTAAAGTGAGTGCTTGTTAGACTAGTCCTTGCTAGTTAATTTGTGAGTTGAAGATAGTCCCATTGTGGTGGAAATGTAGAAAAATATCTGCCTAGCTCCTCTAGCTGGTTAGCTGGGTAAATGGAAAACCAGGTAGCTACTAATAATACTTTCTTCCTTAAGTTTTCACTTAAATCATCCTTCTGCTAGCTGTTACTTCTTTGGCTTCACTAGGATTGCTCATTGCTTAGTGTTTTTCATTGGTGCCCCAAGGCAAGATATTTCTGAAGGGCCATGTGTGCTGTTTAGGGGAGGAGTTACGTAGACCTTCCAGTTACACAGATCTCTGCCTGGTCATAGATGTGCCATCACCAGATCTGGTGCTGTTTCATGCTGTGTCTTTGAGCTGCTGCAGCTGCAGTTTGGTCCCAAAGCATCCACACAAGCTGACTGATGGAGAGCTGTATGTGATGGTGTTGAACCATGGTTGTTGCAGCAGTGGCTGAAAGGAATCCAGATCAGTCAGAAAAAGAATTTCTGCTTTTAGTGAGGAAGTAGCAGGTGGACAGGGAAGCATAGGAAATATTTTGAAAGGGATAGAAAAATGGTGTTTTCTGTTCCAACACTGCTACTCACTAAAGTGTTTATTGCTTCTTGAACCTTTTGGTTTAAACAACGTGCGGCCCTTTTAATGCTTGCTCATTGAGAGAAGCCATTGGTTATTTGTGTATTGAGTGCTTGTCCTGGGCAAAAAAGTCTGTTCCTTCACCCAGATTAATCCAGGCTAGAGAATCACCAGCTAATCTTCCAAAGTAAAAGACACATGGTATGTGGAGCAGCATATTCTTTCTGTTACAGTAGAATGTGTGTGCTTCCCTCCTCCCCACACTTTAGATCTGTTTGAGGTTTAACTTGCATTTATTACTTCCAGATGGGGTTGCTGCAGCAAGCCAGGCCCTCAGCTGGGTGAATGGTTGTGTACCTCCTTTTAATGTTTTGTATATTTCCATTCCTTCAGTCTCAAAGCGTGTTGATGGGACAAGGGGAATACAGTAAAGCCTTGCTTCATTTGTGCCTGACTGACAATATCCTATTCCAAGAAAGCTTAAGGATGATCATCAAAAGATCTACAGAGAATACAATCCCGGTGTGACAAAAGGTAAGATGGGATCAAACCCCATCACACTGATACAGAATTATCAACTTGCAAAATGAAAGAAGATGCAAAGGGGAAAATCACTTGTGAAATCCTCAAAGCACAATAGTCTGTAATTCTGAACTGCTGTAGTTAGGGTTTAGATGCTGTAGTGTGAGATGCTCTGAAATACTGAGGGTGCAACACAGGACTTGCAAAAAAAATATTAAGTTAACTTTATTGTAATCTGTGTTTAAACATTAAAATTATAGTAGATGACTCTTAATAAAGAGAAGGTCTTTATTCCAAAACATTTAAACATGTATCACTTCTGTAATGCTTCTCTTCCTTGATGAAGCATGGTTATCACTCTGCCTTTGCATTATGCAGGACAATGCCTCAAGAGCAAATGAAAAATCTTAATATACATAAAAGACTGTGTTCTCCCTCTACTACAGAGAGGAACCCACTCCTTTGTAGTGTGTTGAAGCCTGCCTGGGCTGTCTCAGAAGCTGTTACATGTGTTACCTTATTGTGTGTGCTTTAAACTTCTTATTTTTAAAGTACTTTTGAACCAGTTTCAAATCAGTGACAGTCTCCACAGTTAAGTCATGAGGTTTTGCTTTGTGTTTTTTTCACCAAATCTAGAGAAAGGCAAAGTTCTTTTTCTGTTTGGTTTATAAATGATTTGCATTATAATTACTAGGGAATTGGCAGTGAGGAGAAGAAGTTTGGTTTCCTTTGTCAGTAGCAACTTCTGCAGGTGTTGTACAAGTGCCTTGCATATCTTAAAAAATGAAATGAAAAGTTTTGAAAAACACTTTTCTTAGTCATATAACATCATTGAGAAAACAACTTCTCCCCAACTTAAAATGCTCCAGTTTGTCATGTATGTTTTTCTTCATGTGCTTCACCTAGAAATAAGCTCCTCTTAAAAAAAGGTGCTTTATTATGGCTGTGCATATTCTCCACCTTCCAGTCCTGGATGATGTCTTTTTGCAGTTTCTTGTCCAAAGGCTGGGAGCTTGTGAAGAGGATATGATATTTAGTCAGTCTGATGCCTTAGGTTTGGAAGGATAAAGCTCAGATGGTTCCTATTTTACATGTTCCTTATTGCCCTGCCCTTGTCAAAGGAGGTTTAGATTCTCCAGAAGGTAGAAATCAAGTAGTGAAGGAAAGCTCTGATTATTTTTCTTGCCAGTTACTTGTGGTAGGGTTGAGTGAATGCAAGCCTTGAAGGCGAAAACTGTGTTTGAGGGGAAACAAAAGGACCGGTTCCCTTGAATTCTATTTTCTGCTCATAGATTTTTAACAGAAAACACATGCTCTCTGAATTATGCAGGGGAAAATCTGCTGTGCTGGACACTTATATTCTTACATTGACTGTATCAGTACCGTTTGTGTTTCTGTAGTACAGTTGCTCAATGTTTGCAAAAGAAGTCAAGCATGTTTCCACGGAGCTAACCTTCTCCCTTTTATAGTAACCAGCTTCTGAAACAAGTAATAAACACTCACACAGCTCATCTTTTTAAACCCTGACAACTGTAGGCACCCACATTCTGCCCTGTTCATTCCTGGCATGTTTAACAACATTTTGACCAGTTAATTTAATCCTAAATAATTCAAAACAGCCATTATGTGCATTCAGAGCTGAGCCTGAGCACAGCACAGTGTGTCTGGGGGAGCTGAGGGTCTCCAAAGAACACAGCTCCTGCTGTCTCTGAACTCCAGGAAAAGCCTTAAGTGGAAGTAGGATCAGTAGTGAAAGAAAGCCATCTTGTACTGCGTCCACCATCTACAGCTCTGATATATTTGGGCTGTTTTTAGGACTTTTTGGTGGGAGGTTGTGTAGCTGCACTGAGCTTAGAGCTCAGCAGCTTTGTGGCTGTGAGCTGGGTAAGTTGGTAGCTTGCTATCTCCAGTGCTGGTCCCTCTAGAAATGTCTCTTCATTCTGACTCTTTGTCTTCAGCCTGCAGCATGGAGAGGGAAGTTGCACATCCCTGTATCAATTTATGACCTCTTAGAATAACAGAGAAAGGAAGCAATTTTGGGGAGGAAAGGGAAAAGAGAAGTAGGTACCATAGGTTTTACTGTAACAATTTGGAAGCAGTTGACTAGATATGAAAACAATAAGTTAAAAGTTTTTTTTCTTTCTGAGTTAGACCTTTCAATAAAAAACTTTGCAGTTTTGTTTTTTGTTTGTTTTTTTTTTTTTTTCATTAAAGAAAGACCACCAAAAATGGATATCATCGAGTCTCTAAAAGATAATTTTTCACCAGACTCATTATTACTTCTTCAAAATTATTCATGTAAATGAAATTTTTATTTTAAATTCTCTCTCTCCTGTAAATTCAACTTTCTTTGCCTTAAACTTTAGGGTGAAGTCTTTTACAGCTTCAGATTCCCTTTCCAATTAAAATAAATTACACTGGCATAGGGAAAAAAATTATAATGAACCTTCTGGGTTTGGCTGGTATATCTGTGGATGCCACCTTGGAAAGGGTGCATATTTCTGGGGAAGGACGGGCAGAAACATTGAAAAATCTCTCCTTAATTTCAGCCATTGTGGGCTGTAAATTTTTTATTCCTCTTACTGTTTCTAGTTTTCAGACATGTTAGAACTTTGAATTAAAGAGATGTAAGAAAGCATTTAATAATGTAAAAATATTTCCTCCTTTTTCAAAAGTATTTCAACCCTGGAAAAAAAATCTTAGATTTTCATATATTATCTGACAATTAAGCTAGGAGAGAAATGTCAGTCATTCCTCTTATGTATTTGTGGGAATAGGCTTTTTTTGTGTGTGAGTATGTGGTACTTAATGATATTTTTGGTAATTTTTTTCAGATGAAACAGGATATGTCATAAGCTCTACTAAAATAACCTCCTAGCATGAAAAGAGGTTTTGTTTTACATTAGTCTGCTACTTGTCATGTAATCATCTGAAAATGCAGAGGGGAGGGAAGGATTTTTGAAAACTCAGCTACTTAGCCTTCCTGTGATGAAAGAGATCTTAATTTACTTCTGAATGACGGAAAGGGGTGTATGGTTGTTGAGGTTTTTTTAAATAAATAAAATATTANTCTTTTGCATACAGCTCATACTTTACCTGAACCTCCAGCTTCCAGGTTTTTCTAGAAAGCACAGCAGTTTTGGCCTGTAGCTCAGAANTGCTACTTGTCATGTAATCATCTGAAAATGCAGAGGGGAGGGAAGGATTTTTGAAAACTCAGCTACTTAGCCTTCCTGTGATGAAAGAGATCTTAATTTACTTCTGAATGACGGAAAGGGGTGTATGGTTGTTGAGGTTTTTTTAAATAAATAAAATATTAAAGAAAAAGTCCTGTTGATAACATTTCCCATCAAGGGGCTTGCTGAAAGGGAGGGGCTCGAACATCTGGCTTACAGAGAAGCAAAGGATGGACACTGGCAAGGTTTGCAGCCCTGTTTGTTTTTTCCCAAAGGCCAGGGCCTTGCAGAGCAAGCTTCAGCACTGGCTGAAAGCACTTAGGTGTGACCGTG
>VZTR01010959.1:120658-138114 GCA_013400775.1 Chaetops frenatus
ATTTTATCAGCAAAGCTTTACTTTTGTGTATTTACATAGCACTGCTGTTCAGAGGCTTGGGGGGATCTTTAAATAACACCTTTGTTAGGGTTCTTATGCAGGAAAAATACAGGAAGGAACATTTTCAGAATTGCCTTTAGGGGAGCTGGATATAGTCAGTGCTGACCCTGCAAATGTGCAGAGATGAAAATAATGGTTAGATTACAGTAATTCACAGTGCAGGAAGGAAGCACAAGATTGCACATTAAAAAAAATAATAAAGTAGTTCCTCATGCATTTAAATACTATGAATTCTTCCTTGTATCTTTTTTTTTTTACTTGCTCTTCTCCTAAAGAAACTCACCTCTATTCATGTAAAAAAAAAAAAGCAAGCAGGAAAATAAAAAAAGACAATCAATTAAAAAAAAACCCTAAAACCAAAACAACTCAAACCTCAAATAAGTTTTCCAGTAATTTATACAACAGTCTGTTGTGTTTGGTGTAAGAATAGCTATGCAGAGTTGTGGAGCCTGAGGTATTCTGGAGGTTAAAGGTAACAGTCCCTTCAATCCTCAGAAATCCATAGATCTAGATACAGAGCAAGACTGTGTAAAGACCCATTAGTAGGAGTTTCTTTCCATGCCATCCGTAATTAATAGCCAGTTTTGAATTATCCCAAGTGTAAATGAATCCTCTGGAATTTAAGTTTGTCTTTTTGAGTTGGAGATGAAATGAATCCTGTCATGAAATGCCTGGATCGAAAAAGTCAGTGACAGCATTTGGTGCATCTAGTTCAGCAAATAAGCCTTCCTTTGCTGTTGATGAAATCACTTGCAAAATCATGAAGAAATGGCCTAAAGGCAAACTTACTTTGAATGGTATGTGATGGTTCAGTTTTTAGCAAGTCTAGCAAAAATGAAGGCGTGAAACTGTGGAGGACAGAAATAAAGCAGATGAGCTCTGGCTCGGAGCACGTTATCATGGAGAGAGAGGTCAGTGTGCACTGCAGTGCCTCGCTGTAAAGGCACAACTGCAGGTCCTGGCAGGGGTTATGTCAGGGGCTTCTCCATCCCAGTGGCAGCAAAGGTGGCCAACAAAGGTACTTTGCTGTAGTGCACTGTGCAAGGGGCTTCCACTGCTGCTTTCCAAGGAAGGGGGAAAGGATGAGCCAGCAGCAGTAGTGGTAGGACTTTCTTTTCTGGCAAGGCTTTGTGTTGTCTCATAAGCTTCCACTGTGAAACCAGCTGTTCCCAGATCCTTTGGGAAGAAGGGAGGAAGGAGCTGTTGGGTAAGACCTGCTCTGCTGAGTGTCATCTCTCGCCAGAGAGCATTGCTGAGGTGTGGCTGGGCTGCAGAGTGCTTCAGAATAACAGGATGTAAAAGACCTTTGGGTTCCAGAGGTTGGTGGAACCTCTGGTTTAATGCAAAAAAAGGGGGTGAAGACAGTTGACTATAAATCTTAATAGTCATCTAGAACAGGAACAACCACATTCAAGTATAAAAGATAAGAAGTCACAAGAATTCAATAAAACATGGTCCAGTCCTGGAGAACCTTTAAGAGCATTGCAAATGATATTGCTTGGTAAGTTTCACCAAAAAAAGCCCACAACTTGTCATGTTTAAAAAATTTGCTTTTAGAATGTCAAGTTTTTCCAAGTCTGAACTGAAAATACATTTCAGTCTGTAGTTTGTTTGAGCTAGATGATGAAATGAGAAAAATAACCTTGCCTTACATCAAACATGTAAATGGCAGGTCCATCACATAGCTGGGTAAAAATAATAATTCAGACTTCCAGTATAAGGTGTTAAAATGAGAAATTAATAAAAAAAATTCAATGAAGATATTTGTTTAAAATATGTTATTCAAGTGAAAATTCCTTCTAAAATATCCATGGGATTTAATTATGCATTATTCATGTCTCTTCCCTCAAGAGGGGAATGCAGGTATATATATTAAAGTTTGTTCAAACAAGAGTTGGATACTTCTAGTTTACTGCAATACTTTCCTATCTTAGTTGTTGATTGAAGCTTTTTCAATACCCAGTCTGTTGAATTATAGAGAGATATAGGTACACCTTATTTCATGCCAAGCTGATATGAAAGTATAACAATATTTGAGTTTGTTTAAAATAAATGTTACTGATATTGCATGTACAAAACTTGTCAAATGCATTGGGAAAGAATGGTTAGCAGGACTGGAAATGAACTAGTTTTCAAAATAAAACCATTTCTAAAATTATAAAACTTTTCCTCTTGTACAAATGGCCTATATTTTTATGGGCTATTTGTTGTCTGGTTGGTTTTAATTGGTTTTAGTTTCTAATTTTTAATTGGTTTTAATTTATTCTATTAACCAAGTAGTATGCAGTACTACTTGGTTAATAGAAGAAATGAAAATGGAAACTGTTTGCTAGGGGGTTAATAATAATATAAAATTTGAGAGCAGGACTTGGAGACATAGTCCATGTTTGCATGATCAAAAGGCACTTTTTCTTGGTGGGGTCTCTGCTATTAAGCAAAGTATTATGATAGTAAAAGTTGCCAGAAATCCACTTTGACTATATAAGGTGTGAAAAACTTGATTATGAATGAATAAGCACACTGTGGTTGGCATGGAGATACAGAAGCTAATTTTGCACCAGTAATATTTTCATGCTGTAGTGGCTTGACTTATTAGCTATTGCTTTCCCATTAGCTTCAAAAACCAACCTTCTCCCTCTGCACTTCCAAAAATACTAAGCTGTGCTTGCAGTAAGAATGCAGTAAAAGCATACCTTGTCCAAACACAGGTAACTCACCTTGTGACTCCTATCCTTAGTCCATTGAAATGTCAGGTTTTCAGACTGCATAACTCAGAGGGCTGGAAAGTAAACAGAACTCCCAAAACACTCTAGATCGTTTTTGCATGCCAAGGTTTCTGAAAAACTACTTTTCCTCCAGCTGTGGCTGAATAGTCTGTATGATTTTTATGGAGAAGTTTTTTCTGAGAGCAGACTCGAGCTGCACTGGTTTGGATGATCCTGTGCAGAATCAGTGGTTTGGGCTATGGAGGGCACAATGGAATCTAAGTTATAAACACATCTGGCCATAAACTGCAGCTATAAGGCAGGGTTGGATACAAGCTTACAGAGGGAAAAACCTGATGTCTCTCCTAATTGGAAAGAAAATTAAATATTTTGGCTTCATAGTGTACCAAAAGAGATAATTTCTCCTTTGCAAGAAATACAAGTATTGGGACATATACTCTCAAGTAGGTATGTCTGAAGAATGCCCATCTGACCACTTGACAGGTGGAACTAATTCAGTTAATATTTCAGATGTTGTTAAAACCTACAAAAAATTTTATTTTCAGGGCATAATTACAAGTCTGCCTTTTTTTACCACATTAACAGTGTAAGTCAAGTTTCTAAAGGTTGCCAATGACATGAATTACTATGACACTGAGAGTCATGGCAGTGACAGTAAGTATTTAAAAAAAAATGCAGTTTCCAGTAAATGAAAGCCTTTGACTCATATGGAAATGTCATGAATTTATGGATCTTCTAGGAAACGTGAGTGGTTTTGTTTTTTTAAAAAATTTAAATTATTTAAAATATGAAAGTTGTCCGCTATAGTACGTGTATCATGCAGTGATGAAGCTTTCCAGATGAAGTCTTATTCCCTTGAACTTCTCAGACCAGCAGTGTGAGAACATGCTTTCCTCTAACATTTACTGAATTTGATGCTTGGGGAGGAGGCAGGGAGCTGGTAGATTGGCCCAGAAGTAGGGGACTTGAAACCAAATAACATGATTCTGTTGAGTGGCTTGCATATGGCTTAGTGCATCTCTACAAGGTCTTACTGGAGTCAGTAAAGCTGTTTGATAGCACAAGTTGGCTGTTGTGATTATTCTTACAGGATTAATGTTGTAGCTCTGCATTCAAAGTGCTTTGCAGCTACCCACATGTGCCTTGTACGTACCACTTGGTAGGCAGGTCCAGTGATGGGGAAAGGCAAGGCTATCTAATACATTATTCCTCTGTGAATTGTCTTGATTCTACAATCTGTTAATAAAATTAAAAAGAGTATTTTCATGCTAATTGTCATTAAATCTTTCAAATTTCAGAGAAGGGGCTTGGAGTCTTTAGCAGAT
Source organism: Chaetops frenatus (assembly GCA_013400775.1). Taxonomy (NCBI): domain Eukaryota; kingdom Metazoa; phylum Chordata; class Aves; order Passeriformes; family Picathartidae; genus Chaetops; species Chaetops frenatus. The sequence continues at coordinate 124,770 of VZTR01010959.1, forward strand.
GGTTGAAAATGAAATGCACTTTGGGGGAAACAGAAGCTCTGCCAAATCTGGACCTTGAACAGAGCTAGTCAAATAAACAGAAGTGAGACACAGCAGGGATGGTTTGGAATAGGCTCTCTATTATGGCCAGAAAGCTTCAGGCTGTGAATGACCTAATCAACCTAAGCTCCAGACATATACCTAAATTAGCATCCACTCTACCAATCCTCATAGTACTCCATTTTTCTTAACTCAAACACTATCCTAACAGATCTGAGCTCTTTTAAAAAATGGAAGGCTATAACTGTCCATGCTTATTTTATTTTTGTTTTATTTGTTGTATTCAACTCTCCTAATTTCTGTATTCTTAATTTTCTCCTTTTGTTTTCCTGTCCTTTTCCCTGACTCAGTTCTGGCAATTTTCATGTGTTTTTTGAGTTTCAAATGACTTGTTGTTGTATGAGAACAAGAAAAAAGAGTAATGGGAGCAGAGCTCCTCAGTGTTGAGGGGCTCTGGAAGGCTGTTCAGTTCCCATTTATCCAAAAGGATTCCTGTGACCTTGTATCCTGCCTCATTTCCATCTTTGCAGCATGGGGATAAAGTAACACGCCCTGCCAGAGGAAGGGGAGCCATGCCTAATGTCATATGAAGCACCACTCCAAAGGGGTCCCTTGCTGTCTCCATTTGCTACCCTGCATGGTCCCTACTGCACTTAGGACTGCTGTTTACAGCTGGAATAGCAGACCAGCTCGGGCTTGCTCGTGTTCGTTTAACCAGGCTTGGCTTGGTTTGCTGTGTGCAGCCCAGAGCCATCGCCCCGCCCGGCCAGCGGCTGCAGAGCGTGTCCGTCAATGTCACACGGGCGGGGGCTTGTTCTGGAGACACTGGTGAAGGCAAGAGGCTGAAATGCAATAACAGGACTCTGATTGTGCTTAAGCGTTAGCCAGGGCAATGACAAAATGCTGTAAGCATCCCCCAGGTAATAGCTGAATAAAGGCTGCATAGCATCATTTTGGTCTCCAATGTTTAAAGAATGGTTCAGCGTGAAATTTGAATGGCGGCAGCTTTTGTGTCACTGTGGTGTGAATTTGATTAACAAATTAGCCTAGCTTTATTTAAAAAAATAATATATTGTTTATATATATGTCATATAGTAGTATCTATTAGATATATATCTGTATAAAACTGTTGCAGTTGACACTTTCTATTCATAAATCATGTAGTCTCATGGCCTTTGAATCTGCTTTGTACCAATAAGACATGAATTTTCAAAATCTTTTTGTGAAAAGTAAGTTACCTTTGAGAGTACGAGAGGCTATTTAGGGGGTTTGATGTGGGTTCATAGTCACTTCAGTTTATGAGGCATTATTGCTCTGGAGTTCAAGGGGACAGGAATTAACCTGGTGTAGTAGGTGTTGGTTTATATTGCCTGAGGCTGTATTCCTAAATTCTGCTACATTATCATGGTTTTAACATGAATTCAGTGGTTCACACAGAGATATGCAGGGGATCATGTAATTTCCCTTTGTCATTCCGGTTTCAAGTGACCATAGTTGTAGTGATTTACTGGAATTCTAATTCCCTTAACAATTAGTAGGCACACTGGAGCCCACTGGGTTTTATTCAGAGCTCATTGAAGCTAATGGAGGGGAAAAAAATCCCTTTGACCTCATTTGGCATTGGCTCAAGCTCTTTGCAGCTAAAGCTGATGGCTTCATCAAAATCCACTTAACCTTCCAGGGACGAGTGTGTGACAGGGACTGGTCATCAGGTCATTTTGGAGCTTCGTGGGTCTGCTGGGAGGGGCTTCTACACTTTTCCCTCATTATTCGTTGTATTACCAATGTAGGTGAAAGGAGCAATTGCAACAGTAGCAGAAGCCAGTGTGATGGCTTAGGTGTTGTCTAATAATGTTGTCCAACCTCAGCATTATTTGGGTAACCCAGGATTCATACATTTAGTAACAATTGTAACAAAGGATATGCCTGAGAATTAACATTCTGACATGTTTGTTTTCCTTGTTTTCACAATTTGAAACCTCCTGAGGTTAAAAAACAAATATGTGCCTCCCTCGCATGCCATTATTCATTCATATCCCTGAATCTTTCCATGTTTTAGATGTGCCTTTCCAATGAACAAACCTACACAAATAAACACCTAAATATAAGCAACAATATAGCATGTTAGGTTAGAACTGGTTTCTATTTCAAGAAAAAAGAAAACAGGAATAGTACAGAGGAAAAGAAGAAAATTATCAGCCTTCCTTAATTCTTCCTCCAAAATGGGATGGATTCCACACAATCATCTCTTTAATGCTCTGCATTATCATATACACACAAATTTAGAGATATTATTATATTAAAGTTCTTCTTGTGTCCTGGAAAAATAATTTATCTGAAGTTCACCTGATTCTGTTCAGCTCAGTAGGACACAGAAGGAAGGTTTTCATAGAGTTTCTTCAAGCTAAAGCCCATCAGGACACCACACAAGCTTTGTTGCTCCCCATGCCACGTTTTTTTGTATGAAAGGATAGCCTTAATGAATCTACAAACTCAAGTTTGTTTCACTGCCCCTGAGGATTAGGGAAAAGCCTTGCTAAGTCAAACATGGGTCTGAACCTGGTCTTGGGCAAGCTGCTGTAGGGAACCCTGTGTGAGCTCCTGGGCTCCCTCCCAACCTCAACCACTCTGATTCTGAGTTTCATGAGTGATCCTCTTCAATGGCAAGGAAAGCAGTAAGATCTGCTTGTTGACTCATCCAGGGCGAAATTGAAGGGAAAGACCTTTTTCACAGTTTTATTTGCCTGATGTTCTGAGTCAGGATGCTGCAAATAACTGCTTGTGAGATAACCCGGCTTTGCATTTCTCGTGTTGGAGACATTGGCCATAGATCTTCTGAGAGTGTATTCCTGTCCCTTTGATTAGTGCTAGCAGCAGGGAAAGCTGTTTCCACCACTATTTTCAAAGCAATGTATAGGGCTTTGGAATGTGACACCATTGAATGTTAAGGTGCATTTTCAAATAAGAAGCCTCAAGGCTAGAGGTAACTCTTTGATCTTTAAAAAGCTTGCCACATAGAAGAGTGAGTTTGAATGTATGCTTATATCTGCAAACACTTGCAGGTAATTAGATTTTAGTTTCAGGGCTGTAGGACTTTGCAGAAATTATTCAGATTTCTAAAGGCTCAAAATAAACATCAATTTCTGTTTATCTCAAGGGATTGAGAGGGGCATAAAACAAATCTTTAATGGCCTCAGCCACGCTTTATTAATTGCTCTGTTGAATAGATAAAACCTGTGGGAGTTTGTGTGTTAAAATGGGACGTGAACCAGCAGAAATCCAAGCAGGATCTGAATTTGATTTGAAGTGAGTAAGAAAATACACAGCTGAGCTTTCCTCCGTTGTTTAAAAGATTATTACCCTAATATATACAGTTGCTTTGTTTTTAAGAAATTATGTCTGTATTGAGCTATAATTATATGTGAAAACATTTGAGCTAGTCATTCAGTATTGAAAGAGTTGGATTTGTCTAAACAAAATGACGAGCAATTAAGGAGCATGGAGGAGTTGTCTGTTTGCCATATCTGAAATTAAAAATTATCAAATATCAAATTATTACCCAAATTGTTCCATATCTGACAACTGTATCTACAAAGGCTTCTTATGGTAACTTTGCAAAGATGGCTCAGGTTTGTATAATGTTTGTGAGAAGGGACAATGAAAAATAGGAGTTTGGTTGGTTTGATTTTTTTTTTTTTTTTTCTTTAATGAAGACTTCTGCATTTTTTTGTTTGCAAAGTTTCTCACAAGGAGGACTACTGATAGAAAGTGAACCTTTTTCCTTGTTGGATGAAAAATGGCCTCTTTAGACAAAACAAAAGGCAGCTGACTGCTAGAGTTCTGCTGGCATTCAAACTGATACATTAATCAGTACTTTGAATCAAAACTGCCATCTTGTTGAATTTCTCTGTTTTGGTTTTTTAGTTGCTTGATTTTTCACTGTGTTTTTTTAAAAAAAGAATGCCTGGTTTTGTTTACTCTCATGTAAAAGAAATAATGCACTGCAATCCTTAGTGTATTTTATAGCTGTTATTTATTAATTCTGTTATTAATGTATGTGAACTTGCTGCAGAAGAAGTTTTGCAAAACCCTTATGTGGACAGTCCTACCTTGTTCTGGTTATGTCCTTTTCCCTTCTTTTTCTCTTACTCTTTATTCACATAGGTTATGAGAGTATTCTCCCTCACCTCCAGTGTTCTGTGTTAAAGCCAGGAGTTACTGTCTGTCTCTGAAAATAATGCAGAAAACACTAGATGGATTCAAATTATCATGATAGTTAGCAGATATATTTTGCAGAGGGTTAGGAAATACCTTCCACTTCAAAGAAAATACAATGACAGAGTTATGGCCAGAATTACAGTGATGCAAAGGCTGAGGACTATGGTCCTGTTCAGAGCATGGGATTAGAGCCTAAGGTTGTAATGAAGACTCTAGCATCAATAGAGTCTCAAATACTGATTCTCAAAATAATCATGGGCAATTAGAAAAGTTTGTGTATAAACAGTCTTGCTTATTTGCTATCATGTTAAATCTAAGATCTGCAGGTTTTTTTTCTTTTGTGACACTAAAAATGCCTCTGTGACTGATGAAGAGAGAACACACTGCCCTAAGAAATGCCTGGAAGAAAATTTTCATCTTTAAACTGACATCAAAGCTGCATTCACCTTGCTTGAGAATGGGAATTTTGAACCTTTTTCAATCCTGTCCCTTATCTAAACCATTAACTTGCATAGAAAAGTCTTAAAAATTGGTGTTTCGGGGCTAAATAAGGCATTTTTGTTGGAGGTTATTGAGACATGAAATGATTACTTATCATCCCTTGAAATGACATTACATTTAAATGCAATGGTACATGGGCACTCACTGCTACCTTCATCTCTGTTAATCCTTGCTCACAGCCTGCAAATTGAACATTCTCTCAGCCTTATGTGATGCACTGAAATCCTCAGAGTTATAATTGGTTTTCAGTGTGCCATCCTGCATGTTATGCAATTTGAAGAGACTCTCTTCCAAACGGAAAACATTTAGTGAACCCCTCCCAGCAGAGCACATTTAGTGAATCCCATGCTGTGTATTCTTTCCCCTTTAATCAGTTTTATCCATGAGTTCACCAAAGATTCAAAGAGAAAATAAAAACGGAATTCATTTTATTGTGATTGATTTGAAAATTCAGGGGACAACCTCTTGGTTATTGATGGCTTTTAAATTGCTGTGCATTGTTAGCTGGGCATGCCTGTGAAATTCATCAGCATTCCTCAATCTGTCTCTGTTGTTTGCTTACAGATAGCAGCTCTAAATTTAGATGTGCACAATATAACCTTACCAGACAAAGTTATGGCATTGTCTGAAAGTCTTTGCAAGGTCTGCCTCTATAAATGAGCCCTTTTCCATAGAGGTCCATAGGAACCAGAGCAGAAAAATCTTCTCTAGGAAGGTGAAAGCTGAGGCCTGATTGAGTTTCCCACGTGACAGATGTTGTCCAACCTCATTGGTCTTTGGAAATAGTGGTTGGGTTAAAAAGAGAGAATGGGAATGAGGCATCACACTCATGCAGATACTCCTGGGTCTTGCTTCAAGGTGGGAGTAAACTGTATGACTTCAAAGAAACGTGGAGTATGTGAACCATGGTACTGTTCTGGGGACGCAGGACAAGACAAGAACTTAAAAAGGGCTGATTCTTCCTTAGTTTTCCTTCTTGCATTCAGCCATGAATTAATGAAAATAGTGTGAGTCCCCAAAAGGAAGCCTGTGATGGTAATTGGATTCTTGTTTTTCTTCTCTGAGGTACCCCAGCTAACATTGTGCATCTCTTCAAAGGCAGCAGAGTCTTCACTTGCAGATCTGATCTTAGGTGTCCATGGTCACAGGTGTGATTGTGATAAGCAGTTGGTATTGAGATGCTCCACTGAAGTTTGCAGAAGTGCTGCCACAAGCACACTAAATTTGAAGATGACACAAAGCGTGGGGAATAGCATAAATGTTCATCTGTATGAAAGTTTCATCAGTTCTGAGAGGTGGAAGAAGAGCCTGGAGAAAAAAAGATTTGGGAGAGACTTTATCACTAACTACAGCTACCTGAAAGCCCCCAGAGGTAGGGGTCAGCCTCTCTGCCAGGAAACCAGTAACCAGACAAGAGGAAATGGCCTCAGGCTGTGCCAGGGGAGGTTCAGGTTGGACATTGGACATTTCTTTACTGACAGGGTGGTTAAGCACTGGAATGGGCTGCCTAGGGAAGTGGTGGAGTCACCATCCCTGGAAGTATTCAAGAAATGACTGGACAGTGCAACTGCTCTGGCTTAGTTGGTGTGGTGGTGTTCAGTCAAAGGTTCAACTCTATGCTCTTGGAGGTCTTTTTCAACCTTAATGATCCTGTGATCATGTTCTGTGATTCTAAGTAGTCAGAATTGGTTTCTGTTTCATTTGGCTGAATATTAAGTGGTAGAAGATGTAATGTCTCTACTTACATAATTGAAACTATTCTTTTTTCAAATTTTACTAGAAAATGAATAACTTTTTTTATTAGTGGTGTTAGTTATCTGAATTGGTCCTTTTCTCCCACCTGCAAAGAAATCACTTGTGTTTCCCTAACTGGTTTTCATGTTCTAGTCATCATGATAACCAATGTGCTGCTGCTTTTGTGCAGAATTTTTTGTTATTTCTCTCTTGCTTGTTTATTTGGGTTTATCCACAATAAACCTTATTCTAAGTGAAACAGGTATTTACATTCCATTTAAAAATTGTATTTGGAAAACTTAAAAAAACTGCTTCACCAATGAATTCCGGAACGATTTTAACACTGAATAACATCAACAGAAAATCTGCCATACCCCCTCTGCATTTTAATTTTCTGTTGGTGAATGTCTATAAAACTCAGTCCAACTGTCTCTGATAATTTTTCTAATAATGTTTTTCTTCTAATAGTGATCCTGGCAGCCTTGCTGATGGGTGCATATACATTAACATTTTTTTCCTGCAAATTTAGTGTTGTTTTAATTGTATTATTGTATGTATTATTATCTTAAGGCAAAGGATGTTCTGTTTTTTAGAATCCATGGCTTAATGGATGGAGCTCTGAACTCCTTCAGTGATGGCCTCTGGTGAACAGAGCATGCTTGTAGCAAAGTCTGATGCTTTTGAAAGGCATCAAGTTTCTCTTTTTGTGAGCACTGCTAAAACTTCTGAAATGTTAAAAGATAGTCTTGATCTTTGGTATATATATAAACTTCCAAACTTTGTTTGAAATGCATGAGTAACAAGTCTAATCTACCCAAGATAAAGAGTGCTTGTGTTGATGTGATGCTGTGTGGCCAGAGAAGAGGGCTTCTGTGTTCTTAGATTTTTTTTTTTCATAATGTAGCAAAAACGGCCCTGTGCTGACAAAGTCACTTGCCTGTGTTTTCCTTTACAGAAAGGTAGTCCCAGGATACATTTCCCTACCATGATGTGAAGGGATTTATAGTCTCTTCCCTAAAGTGTGTTACATGTCAAAAGGGGAGACTTCAGGTATAAAGCTTGCTCTGTCTGTTGTGTCAGCTTTGTACGTTTCTGCTCTCAGGTCAAAGATCAAAGCACTCTTACATTAACAGGATATCAGAAATGTGGAAAGGAGAGGCAAACAGGCACAAGAAGCATTATATACTGAGAAGAAAGTAGTAAGAATCTCTGGCAGCTGCTGTTACACCTGCTGAGAGGAATCACAGCTTTGGACAATAGTATCCTTTTGCAGGTTGTTCATTGAAATATAAATGTTGAAAGGCTGAGTCAGCACATCCTTTTGTTGTGGTCCTTTTTTTGTTTTTCATATAGAGCAATTTCAGTAATTTTTGAGTGTCAGAAATGGATTTCTGTGATGGATTTCCTCTTCATTTATGACAGCTCATTCCTGTCTGACAAAGAGACTTTGATGAGAGACTTTTGTAATGAAAAGTGTGTAGTATAAGATAAAGTGATGATACCTTCATTTTGTAGCTGCAGACATGACTCACCTAAATGACATGGGCTATGACAGAGCTGAAATCAGAGAACACTTCTTCCTTTAACTTCAGGTCATTCTTCAACTGTATTTTGTTGGTAATTGGCTTAGTCTGTTGTTCTTTTGTCCTCTCAAACCAAGAGTTGCTTCTGCATATTAGTTTACTGGAACTGCACTGATGGTTATTTGAAATTCGCATTTTGAGCCCAAGTGTCCTGTGGTTGCTCTGTTCCTCAAATGCAATTCTACTTCTTTATTGTGAGTCAGAGTTACATGGCAGACATGCTTTTTTCAGTAAAAAAATAAGAACCAGTGTTGAATCAGTTTTATGAGAGCCCCTTGAGTTATTCAAAATCAGACTTGACCACTTCTTGTGAGACAAGGTTATACGTGCACACTGTATAATAAAATATGCTCTATAAATGCACTGATTGAGTAATACTTTTATGACTTTACAGGCATATGAACACTTATGTAATTTACAGTTGCTTAGGAAGAGCTCATGATTAGCTTAACTATTGACGTTTATTTGCAGTATAGCAAGAAAAGAAAAAAGAAACATTGTGTTGTTAAGTACTTTCTCTAGTGTCTTATATCTTGAAAAATATGCCATGCATTTCAGCTAACAGATGGAGTTCACAGCTGTGCATGTACGTGTAGCCAGTCTCTAGGAAAAAAAAAAGAAAAAAGAAGGAATTTCTTTCTATAGAAAAAGAGGTTGTTTGGGGTTTATTTTTTTCCCATCATGTTTTGAAGGCATTTACTAAGGCTGTTAAATTGGTAGTAGAACCTAGTTGTAGGCGGTAGTTCCTGTGAGATGCTTTTTGTAGGGACTGTTGATACAGAAATAATCTCCCAATCTCTTTCAAATCTGTAGCCATACTTCCATGTTCCTTCTCTTTCTGTGTCTTTTGTGTGTGTATTTTTTGTACCTCTCACAGAATCTCCTCCTTCTCCCATGCACATATATCTCGTTGGACTATAACGGTGAAGGTTAATTTCCACCGGAAGTCTCAGTATGTATTTTTTGCCTTTTCAAAGGAGAATTGTACCTAAAGAAGGCAGGAGAAAAGCAGATGAAGTGAAAGGCATCAGTGGTCACTCCTGAGGACTGTAAATAGGCATAGTACAAAACGCTTGGTTTACATCTTTAAAACAAAATATGGCATTAAGTGGGTAATGCTGAGAGGAATTTTATCTAGCCTATAAATACCAGTGAATCTTTTCAACTGCAAATCCCAGTACAGAGACAATTTACCATTGCAATCAAAATGATGCACACAATTTAACTTCAGTACCATCTGTAACTCTGCTGGTATTTTAATAATGAATAAAATTATATCTTGGCAACAAAAGTCTCACTTAAATAATATATCTTTAATTTCCAAGTGAGACCTCTTAAGACTAAGCTATAAGGCTTCTGTTTTACCCTGAAATCTCCTTCCTGTTACTATAAAATGGACATTACCTGTATTTAAATATCTATCAGTATGCAAAAGGTCTGTGATTCTGTGAAGCCCTTGTTAAACTCCTGTGGAAGTTCAGGGATTGTGGTTCAGGCAGGGATTTGCACAGCTGGTCACAAGCACTCCTGCCCTCACTGCACCTCTTGTATCTGCTTCAGCAGTGATGTAGGAGCAGGGTCTATTGAGGAGCTCTTTGGTGATGTGCCAGGCCCTGTGTTCTTGAAGCAGAGCGCCTACAGAAGGCACCTTCCCTTAAAATGCTTTTATTACCATGGCATAGAGCAGGAGGCATGACAGTTACCCTCGTCTGAATTTGTCTTTTTGACTCCATCCTGGGACCTAACCACATCAGACTCTGGATTATAATTCTCTCCTTTTCTGTCTTACATATTTGTATTTTGCAGAGAGGAGGCAATTTTGGCTCTGTTAATAGTTTTCATGCTACGTCCTGTCCCTCATCCTTCCCTCAATTGCATCATTGGTGACACCAGTCCTATGTTCCTACTCTGAGTGCTGCTGTCATGGTATTTATAATTATTTTGTAATGCTTATAGTTGCTAATAGAGTATTGGAGCATAGATCTGAGTCTTACTGTGGCTTGTTAAATACTTTGCATTGATGGTGATATGAGGTTGTTGGTGTAGGTACCAATATAAGTAATTACTTATAATGGTAGGAGATCTTGACAAACAATGTATTACCACATCAAAAAAACCCCCACAAACTTTGAAGTAAAGTATTTTCTGCACATTTTCCTGGTGAGGGTACAGCAGTAACAAAAGCAGTTAGAGTCTGATGTCTGGAAAAACTGTGGAGCCTAGGGACTGGAGATGTTTCACTGATGGTATTCTCTTTATCAAAGCTTTTGTTCAGGAAATGTTAGTGACCTTTCTGGGTGGCCTTCACAAGTGGAAATCAATGCATTTTTGTCCCTCTGACTCTTCAGGTGAGCCAGGGAAAAATAGGAGCAGGACAGGTTTGTTAACACATCTTGGTTGTGGCTGCTAATGATCCTGCCTGTGTTCCAGGGATTGATCCTCTTCGAAGGACCTGCTCTAAGGAACATTAGTTGTGACCATGATGGGTTTCTGGGGTTTATGATTTTCTAAATATCTTCAGTGACCATTAATCAGAAATTTTCTAAGTTTGTACCAATTGCTGCTGCTGAAGGCTGTCTCAGCCTTGAAGAAGATTATCAACTGGATCATGCCATGCCTATCAACACCAGTGTGAAATGTGTACTGTAAGAATTAGTAAAGTTAGTCTAATTTCTGTGCAAACTATTGTGGTAATATGTTATCTGTATTTGAGAAACCTGTTCTTCAGGGGCATTTGAAATTCTGTCTCTCCAGGACTTGGATTCATATTTTTCATTAATTTTTCATACGTGTCAGAGATGTTGAAGGCCTTCACAACATACAGAGATTAATCTGGTATTTGGGCAAAAGGCCTTCTCTGAAATTCCATTTTGTATACTACTAGCTAAAGCTGGTATTATCCGGCATTCTTCAAAGAACCCTAAGAGCTAATGTCTAAATCTCACTTGAATGCTTTTGAACTGATAACATTTCTATTTGTCAGATTGTCCAAAGCATTGTATAGTAAAATTAAAATACATGGGGAAGATATTTCCTTGTTTTTATTTGGAGAGTTATTAAATGTACAAGGAATCAAAACAAATCAATAAAACAAATTCATAGTAAGAAAATGAAAATATAATAGATTAATTTCTCCTTTTGTTTTTGTTAATTTTATCATTATTTTCTAAAAATCGTTAGCGAATAAAAATCAGAAAATTCTGGTTGATATAGGTGAATATTTTTCTTAATTTCAGAAGCAAGATTGCATATGAAAGTTCTAGTAATACAAATGACACTGTAAATGCTGTCAGTAATTGCTTGTTTTTCAGAAGCTGGCATATTCAAGGTCAGCACCCTTTTCTCAAATGCAAGTCAATATCTGTGATGTGTGGTTTGCATAAAAAAGTTGGCTTATAGGTACAACTGGACCCTATTTTTCGTTATTTCTTTGCTAATAATCTTCTTAAGGAAAACATAGGAGAAAACAACTGAACAATGGCTAGTAAATGCACTTTTGTGAGTGTCCAGATGTTTTAAATGGTTCTTTAGTGCAGAATTATTAATCATTAAAGCCAATGTTTTTAATAGGCCTATAATGCAGTTAACTCCAAGAAGCAAAGTTCCTGTTCTGGCAGGCAAACTTCCAAAGCAAATGGAGCAATAGGTCGGGAGCTATAGGTACGGAGTGTAAATTTGGGAGCCCCTGAAATAATGTTTTCTTTCTGTCACATCAAGTGAGGGATATGAAGCCTCTCGAAATGTGTGTCCTGGGATTATATGGTGGGAATCAGGGCATGCTGGTTTTGCTTTTGGTTTTACCATGGGCCTTCTCTAATCTTCTATAAGCGAAAAATTTTTCATCTCTTTCTTGTTTGCATCCATCACAAAAGGAAACATGATAATAACATCCTTTTTTGGAGAGTTTTTTAATCTCAAGAGGTGTTTGTTTGGTGGCGGGTTTGTTTGCTTTTCAATATTGCCTTCTCATGGAAGTAGAGCCAATGGAATGACCCTTGGTGCATGTGCACATCCCCCCTTTTTGAACTCTGTGGCCTGTTTCAGCTAAGTTTTACAAAGAGGTATCAGTCTCAAATGTGTACATGTTGGGTGTCTGACAATGCAGGTATCAGAGCTGTTCTGCAAATGATCTGCATTGTTGTGCTTGTACAAGTTGACTGGTGCATCCCAAGCACTTTCCTGTACTCTGGAATTTCATTTGGCATGTAAAAACTGTTCCATGTTCTGCATTGTAGGTCTGTGCATGCAGAACTCTTGGTGCAACCTCCAGTGCAAAGTTAGTTTTGACTGAGGGAAGGACAGAAGAGTGACCTTGCACCTTGTCAGAGTATCCATTCAAAAATAATCTTCACTTGCAGGAAATTCCTGCATGCACTCTGAGTCAATCAATCGTTACTCTCTTATCTGTTGAAAGTTTGGCTCTATTAGCCCTGGTGCTCTCAGAAGTAACATCAATTATTTAAAGCAGTCCTAAATCCTGAAGCCTTAAACTTAAATGTTTTTATAGTTAGATATTAATTCATGGAAGGTTTCCTAGCTGTAGTTCAGCTGTTTTTTCTTTCTTTCTTTTTTTTTTCTTCCTTTCTTTTTAGAACAAAGCAAAATAAGGATCCCAGAATTTAGTGTGGAAACGATGTTGCAGTGCTGTAGCAGCAGCAATACAGATGAACGTGCATTGGGACAGAAGCAAAGGATATTGAAATGTAGACAAAGCCTCTCATAGTTACAGGAGCTAATTGTCACTTCTCAGCCTGGAGCCTCTAGAGATCCCAGGGAAAACCTTAAATGTGTTGCTCTGCAATGGTTTCCTCTTGCTGTGATGCTGAGACCCTTGGTGTCCTGTAGGTATCCAGTCCTACCTTTGGGGAACAGTGGTGGACAACTGGATCACAGGCTGATTGATGTGTTGAGTTCTCTCGTGGCCCAGGAGAAACCACAGGGAGCTGAAGAGAGCCAGCAGTCTAGACAGTGTTTAAAGTGAAATCTCTGCCTTCAGTTATTTCCAACTTCATGTTTTAAGTATTGCTGAATAGTCCTGTAGATCTGTCACTAGGATTTTGAACCCTGTTTTGAGAGGTTCCCAGCTCCTGTGCTGGTTTTATAGCATGCAGAAATTTGTGAGAATTTGGTGCCCTCATGAATTTACGGTTGCTTTGTTTGGAATTTTTTGAAGTCCAGGTAGGACAGTTATGGGCTAATCTCATGGTGTACCAGGACACTGGCACTCCACAGACCCTTTGAAAGTTCTCCTTGAGATTCAAAGGCTATAA
>VZTR01010959.1:138185-190680 GCA_013400775.1 Chaetops frenatus
CAATTTGTTTTCATAATTATAAAGCAAGTCTTGCTTTTTATTTTCTGTCTTTTGTAGCCCTTATTTTCCCCCCTAGTCCTTGCAAATTGCATATTTACTCTCTGAGTGCAAGAACGGCATGGTGGCCTAAGATCCTGCTGACCTGCAGGCCTTTTCCAGTAATTAATTAGGTCCATGTTTGCTCCATGGGAGATTCAATTAAAAATGAGAGGGGTTTATTATTATTATTATTACTATTATTCCCTAGTGAAATCCGGTATTAAGTTCTTGAGTGTTTATGTGACAGCATTGTAATTAGAAAATTTACTTTATTTAATTCCATCCCTGTTCAAACATTATGGGCTTAAAAATTCCACTTGAGTGTTAGCCTAGCCCATCTGTCCTCAGAAACAAATGTGAAAAAAATAGGTGGGGGAACGTAGAGGCTGCTTATGTGAGTGAGCAAAACTAATTTGGCCCTGCACATTTGTGTGAACTTGGGGAAGAAATGGAGGAGATGTTTAGGTTTTGAGATCTCAGTGCAGCCTGAGATACCTGTGAAGCACAGGACACACTTTAACATGTTGCAAAAGCCCCCATGGCATACTCATGTGTGTCACTTCCACACAGACATGTGAAGTTGTAACTCCTGCATTACATAGCTGTTCTGTGGGAGAACAGTACTAGACCGGGGTGTTCTCTGTGGTCTGCCAGGGTGTTACTGCACTCTTCCAGTGGCTTTTGCAACAAGAGTCATTGCCCTCTTTAACTGCAGGGTAGACAATCAAATCTCATTCCCTGGAAGGACAGCATTTTCCAGTCTTTCAAGCATTCAGTGTCTTAATAGCAGCTCCCACATGGTTGCTGTCCCACCAGACTGGGACATTCTGGAGGGTTAATTTCAATTCTCACATGTGAACTCAAGCACAAGTGTACTCTATCTGCACTGTCTGTCCACTAAGTAGGAAAAGCACCTCCTGGAGATAGCACAAGTTGGATATGTGTTGCTCATATGATGACCTCTGTGTGTTCTGTTTTTTGTTTTCCTTTTTAGATAATTGTGATGATGCATTGGTATCTCCCTTACCTTCAGCTGCCCTTACCAGTTCCTCTGAGCTCTTCAGTACTCACAGTCCCAGCTTTGCAAAACTCAACAGGCGAGATGGTAAGGTTGCATTATGAAATGCCTAAATTATTCATTTTAATCACTTTTACAAAGAATAACTTTTTATGCTGTTTGTATGCAGTGCATTCAGAGCCAAGTTGAATTGAGCCATTAATTTATGCTCCTGAGAGTGTGCTATGTAGGAGCAATTTCCCCCTTTATTATAGAAAGCTTCTATTAAATTCAAAGCTCTGCACTTCTCTTGCAGACACATTGTTAAGGAAGTTCAGATAGTCTCTTTGCTTCAGATGAGTTCCCATATTTTAAAGGTTTAAAGGTGGTTAGGCTTGAGACACTATTCTGAAATGGAGGTGTTAAAGACAATAGCAACTAGGTATAAAATTCCAGTGGAATTCGATGATTACACAACTCTGCAGAAATAGGGAATGTGAAAAAAACTTTTCAAACATTTGCCATCAAGACTGTTTGAGGTCCAGATAATGAGTTCACACACAAGGTGGAACTATTAGTGTGAAACTTAGCACCAGAAAAGAGCAGTTGGCATTATTTAGGGCATCATTTGACATCCTGTTGCAAATTCGGGTTGTCAGCTCTTATCTTATTTCCAAGGTAGAGCCTCTAAATGTGGAATCTCTGTATTATCATATTACCTATGAATTTCATTTTAGGAAACACTAGAAATATCACTACTAGAGAAAAGGTTCTAATTGAAAATAAATTAGAATTTTCATTCTTAAACATCCCTGAGGTATGTTTTCATCAAACACCATTTGATAGATCTATAGAAAGACAGTAAAGGGTTCTCTCTTATATGCTTGGCACTAATGATAAGGAGTTGCCAGGCCATTAAAGAAGTGTTAGATGGGAGTTACAATATCATATTTCAACTCTTGAACCAGAGTTCCTCAGCAAGTAAAAGGTCATGTGGTAACTGCTCAACAAAAGAAAGTTGTAGATATTGAGCATGATATTTGAGTTTGCCCTGCCTTTGTCTCCAACTGCTGGCTGAGATGGTGAATAGATATGCTTATGTGACTGTGCAGATGGCTCTAATGGCTAATTTTACTGCAGAAAAGAGGAGGAGGTTCAAAATCAGTATTGCAAGTCCAGCCCTGGCTGTACTCTATTTGAAAAAGATATTAACAAAGTTTGAAATTATGACAGTGTTTTCAACTTAAGGTTGGGAATTGAAATAGGTCTTATTTAACTGTCCCACAGGAGTTTTGTCATGTAGTGAGGGGTAAGGTATTGTAGTTTTTCAGCAATCCAGTATCACTTTGGTAAGGTCCATGCTGTCTTTTAGCACTGGTCATGGGAACAGGAGACAGAGTATTGAAACTGAGCCCTATGTAAGGGGGTTGTTTCAGCAACTTTCATTTCATGTTTTGAATGCTTATGTGATAACTGATGAGCTGAGGCCAACACCGGAATCTAGAAGCTAAACCCTACCTTGTTTAATTCTTTTGCTGCATGGGCTGTTGTAGGAATGTGCAGATGTAGTGCTGGCAGAGTTCATATGGGGATGTGCTGTGGTTTAACCCCCAAAACAATGAAGCTCCATACAGCTGCTCACTCCATCATGGCCTTACCCTCAGCCACAGTCCTTTCAGAAGTAAACCTGCTCCTGCCTTCCCCATGGCTGTAGTCCCTGCCCTGTCACGGGCTTGGCCATTGCCCCACGCTTTGAAATGCTCCAGCATGGCCTCATGTACAGCCATGGTGCTTCAGGCAGTAGCTCCTCCAGTGTGACCTTACCCTTGGGCCACAGTCCCTTCAGAGGTACCAGCTGTGGTGCAGATGTGACCTCAGCCACAGGCTCTTTGAGATTTACATGCTCTGGCATGGGCTTATTCACAGCCACAGACACCTAGGGTGTCCTTTTACCACAGGGACTTGTCCACAGGTCACAACCCCTTTGGCTTGAGTTCACACTGGAGTGCCAGCCTGCCCAGTGCAGCAGCAGCAGAGATGCCCTGGCCATTTGCCAGGCCAGGAGCATGGCCACTGCTATTGTCAAAATATTCCCAGGCCCAGCAGAGTCAGATGATCAGCAACAAAAGCAGAAAGTAGCTACTAATTAGCAGTAGACTCTAATAAACTGTAAGGGAAGCAAGGCCCATGGCAAACACAGAAGCTGCTGATTAATAGCTAAGCAGCAGTAACAGCTGTAAATTCAATCTAGTACATTCCAATCAAATCTGTAATTATCCTGAGCCCTTCTAGGCCCATGTTGGGCACACGTCATGGACAAACTCCAGCAACTCAGCCCTTCACAGCCACTCACTCCCCTTGGTGGGATGAGGGAAAGAATCACAAGAGTAAAAGTAAGAATACTCATGGGTTGAGACAAAGACAGCTTAATAGGTAAAGCAAAGCTGCATGTGCAAGCAAAGAATAAGCAGGAATTCGTTCAGTACTTCCCATGGGCAGGCAGGGGTTCAGCCATCCCCTGAAAAGCAGAGCTCTGTCACACATAATGGTGGCTTGGGAAGCCATCCCTCTGAACATCCCCCTTTTCCTCCTCCTCCTTCATCCCCCAGCTTCAAATGCTGAGCATGATGCCATGTGCAATGGGATATCCCTGTGGTCAGGTGGGGTCAGCTGTCCTGGCTGTGTCCAGTCCCAAATTTTGCTTCCCTCCAGCCTCCTCACTAGTGGTGTGGTGTGAGGAGCAGAAAAGTCCTTGGGCTGTGTGTAAGCAATCTCAGCAATAAAAAACACCTCTCTGTTATCAACACTGTTTCCAGCACAATTAGCCCCATACCAGTTACTGTGTAGAAAACTAAGTCTATTCATTCCAGAGCAGCATCTGACCTTGGGTTGGAGGAGCAAGCAGTGGTAGATGGTGGCTGTAGAAACTTTCTTTGAATGGCACATGAATGGAAATAGTAGATATCCTTACAGGAAATAGTATTTCCTTACAAGGACTGGGCTGTGGCTTTCTGATAATGCTGAATGTTTTGATGAGTTGGCTTAGCTTTGCTTGTAATTGATAAGACAGTGCTGCAAGGAAGAGAACCTCTGGGTAGAAAGTCAGATCAATATATTTGTTAATTTAAACATGAATGCAACAAGTGAAGATGAATTGATAAAGCGCAACCCAGTCCTTTACTGACAGAAAGTTGAAATTCATCAAGTTGATTCAGCGATAGATAACAATAAGTAAAAGGCTGTTTAAAAAAAAAAAAGGCCTGCAGTAGTGGGATGTGTCATTTCAAAAAAACAAACACACAAAGCACTTATGAGTAAAGCTTTGTGTGAACAGCTGAAAGCACTCAGTTAAAATGCTGATAAATCTGTACTGGTAATGCTAAAGAGCTAGTATCATTCTGATAAATAGCATTCCGAGGTATGAAATATATTATTTGCCCATGAGAGGGATTTATCAGTTTTTTTGTGTACAGTAAATAAATAATGAAAAATAATAAGAAAATTGCTACAATATGACTGTATCACCAAAGATTTTTCAGTTCTTATTTGCTCTCAGCCTGAGTAGTCAGTATAGGCAATTATGTATGAGAATATAAAGCATATATAGTGTCAAAAAGAGTTTGTTTTAAGGCCAGAAAGTGTTTGATCTGGGTATTAAAGTAAAGTTCTGCAGCAGGGAAGCACTTAGTTGCAGCGGGAAGTCTAGGAGTTTTTAGTGCTGTATAAAGCCATTTGAGCTGTTTGTAAGGCACGTAGGGTGGAAATAATTCCCTTGGCTTTGTAATAATGAACTACAAATAAGTATGGGCATCCTGAGCAGCCCTGGGGAACATCAAAAAGCATTGACTGCGTAACACTGGGCTTAAATGCAATTTTTGAAACAACTATGGTAAAATGTACAAACAGTCTGAAAAAGAAACAAAAGTATTTGATCATATTTCTTGGAATCATGTGAGTCTCCAACTGAGAAACTATCAGATCCTTGCTCTCCACATATTTCTAACGTTATGATTTGTTGCCATGGAGAATATGAACAATATATCAGATTTCTGTGATACTGTTTTTCCTGTGGGGCATTTTCTACCATGTTGAATGCCCCCTTTGAAATGATCCATAGAAGATGTGAAATGTGTGAGCTGTGAGGAGTGATGGTGTAGCACAATGTGCAGCATCCTGTCAATGCCGGTGGGAATCTGGTGGGCAGAAAGGGGAAATACTGAGCATCCTGTCTCTCTCGTTTTTGTATGAGACAATGTGACATCTTAGCACCTTAGTACTTTCCAGTTACCTAAAACAGGTGTGAGGATCTGATGGGCATAATCAAAGCCAATTTTTTTGCCTGGTTTGTGTTTATGCCACACTTAATAAAACTTCCATGGTCCTCCTCAATATCTTGGTGCCCAATTGCAGGAGAAAGATGTTGGGTTATGCTTGTATCTGTTCAGAGGAGGTGATGTCCTGTAAGTTGTGTCTTCAGTAGCCTGTGGTGTTGCCTTTTAGAGTCTTCTTGTCCTCTGTCTTGGGTCTGTGCTGGCAAACAGTCCGCAGGGCAAGCATCAAGGTGGGTAGAAGAGCAAAGGGCTCTAAACAGTTGTTCTGCTTTAATTGTGCTTTTTCCCCTCTTAAAAAAATACAGGAAGGGGTGCTGACACACTGTCAGCAATGATGTGCATAAAAGAATTGTGCAGGTACAGACTGTGCTAAGAAAAATGCCAGTATCCCTTGTGCCACCTGCTCTGTATAACGGAGTAAATATGGAGGAAAAAGAACATGTATTGATTTTTGGCACTCACAGCAGTATTTGGTGAGGATTTGGGATAACCACAAAAGCAAGCAGAAGCTACATGTTTTCTTTATTAGCAGAAGTGAGAGAGGCCCAGTGGGAAAAGTGTCAGCTCTGCCCTTGGTCATATGCAGCCAATGCAGCTTTGCTGTTGCAGCAGCTTCAGCTGCCATTCTTACTAGCAGCAGAATTATTGTCCACCTGTGGGAAATTGTAATGGTGGAAAGCTTGGGAGAGGGAAACACAGTGGACTTTCTTCTCCACAGGAAAAAATATGAAGCAGCTGCTGTTTTGTAAAGACATGGTCTGTAACTTATATCTTTCCTGCAAGACCAGACTTGGAGAGTGATGCTACAAGCAGGTGTCAGTGCTGGGTCTGCAGTGCTTACATCTAAAGAGTGACATTCCCAGCAGAAAAATGTACTCATGTAAAGAGAGGTGCAGTTCAGAGACACCATGTAATCTATGGTTTTAGGGCTCAAGCTCGGTACAGGTCTCCAAAATTTCTATTCCATGTGTATCATTTATTTGACTTTGAAGTTATAAGCCTGTGGTGTTGTCCTCAAGCTGGAATATAGTAATGCACAGTAGAGTCAAACACTTCTCTTTTTCCCAAAAACATACCACATTCCTGCCACCTCTAGCAGCAGAAGGGATAAAGCATCAAGTAGATATTTAGTTATGATGTTTGACATACTGCTGGGGAGCATCTGTGCTGACAGGCTTGGCTTAAGAACTTATGGATAAACTAGAACATAGAAAGCAAAGTTTTTGTGTTTTTTAATGGAAAACTCACCAAATATTTTTATTGTAAGTTATTTTCCTTCATCTGGTTGTTGTTCTCTATGTTGAATGCAGGACAGATGAAAAATGCCAAGCTTCTTTTAATATGTGCTGAAAACATCTAGAATGGGCTCTGTTGAGTCATGAATGGAACAACTTTGCCAGAACTTCTGAAGCAGTTTTTATATCATATCAGTTCCTGGAATAAAACTGGGGAAAAAAAAAAAAAAAAGGCAGCAACTATTGTGTTCAGAGTCTATTTTAGATACAGGATATTACAATCCAAAGGATGGTTGCCCTTGTCTCCTGTGTGCACTAGTCACAGTTGTGTGTAGGAGAAATCTGTAGTTTGTTGTCTTTGAATACAGCTACATAGTTTGTATCTTAAAGGCAGAGAACATACTTTCTATATGACACTTAAAATATCAAAATGAAAGAAGAGTAGTGTGAGAGGTAACCCTCTTAGGACTTTTAGTAGGAAGTATTACAGTCTTATATAAGATATATATATATATATGTAGTCGTGGAGATAAAAGAAGTAGTCTAAGAAGAAATCAGTGATGAAATTCCTAGTATTCCCATTAGGTGTTTCATGGCATGCTCATAGTAGAGAGTATTCTATTTAAGGCAGGTAAAATAATCATTGATGATGAAGACTTCTATTGTGATTGAAAAGGGTAAATCATGGCACTAAGAAGCAGTATGCATTGGTTTGGTTGCAAACTATTTTCCCTGGAGAGTTCTTCTAGAGGAGTGAAGGCTGAGTCATCCAGGGGAGCAGGAACAATACTCCATTCCAGGTATGGAATAGATACAGTTCTGTTTCAGTAGTTCAGATAAATCCTATATTAATAAATTGTAAATAATGATGATTCTAACACCTACACTTAGACAAAGGGATTTCAGTTATGAGTTGGAAAGTACAATGCATCCAGGAAGAACAAGATGTTTTTAGAAGTGCAGAGTTACTCAAATTGAGTTCATTGATAGAAACCACATTTATTCATCTTTCAACTCTATTCGCTTCAATGAACTTTTCATGGAGCAACTTTGAGACAGATCAGTTAAATTTTATTCCCAATGCGATTGTGTTCACTGTAGTCATACCGGAATGGTTTTTCAAACTTTATTAATAATGACAAAACAAAAAGCACTGCAGAAAGCAGAGGCAGCCTCAAAATTTGCTGTCTTGGCTGCTTGGTCGATGGCTTCTGTGTTTTTCATGGCTGCACTGGTTGCTTAATGGTGAGGCTGAATTGAACACTGGGTGTATGCAGAGAGTAAATGTGTGCAAGGAGAAACAAGTTAAAGAAAAATAAACATAGCCTATAATTTTAGGGTGTAAAAGAAAGCAGGAGACCATAAAATAATATATTCTAGTCTGGAATGATTGGCTTTTTTAACCATGAGCTCCCATTTATTGTAGTGAGCAAAGTGGTAAAATGCAAGCAGCAGTTGCAGTTCTTTTTCATTGGCTTGGTGTTACCACAGGCCCATTTAACCTCTAAAGGAATTCAAGGGATAGTACAAATCTTTACTTTTAAAGGACAAACATCAATTACAAGCTCATGTCAGAGACAGCCTATTTTCCACTGTGAAGGCAGTCCTTTTAGTTGTTCAATCAAATGGTTTCTAGCTTTACAACAAATTATCTGAAATGCATTTACAAGCCGTAATTAAACCATTCTTTCAAATACTTAATAGGGCTCAAGTAAAGATAACTAACATTTTGCATTTCTTTCAGAACATAGCAAAAAGGAAAATATCAAAGCAAACTGCAAGTTACAAGTCCACGTTCCCAGAATTGCACAAAGGGAATAAATATGATTTTTCTTATTTTGTGATTGAGGATGTGCCAACCTCATCGATGTTCGTACAACTGAAAAAGTATAAATTTCCTTAAAATGTCTTAGAACTTGGAAATTCTTTGTGAGCTTTAGGTTAATAGAGATAACCTGATGGAAGCACACCTCATGTAGTATATTTCCTATTACTAAAATATGAAAAAAACACCTGCATGCTCAGGTAGAGTCCTCTGTGATGACCTGAAATAATTTAACAGTTCTTTATCAAGCATATTTTTTTTGTGCTGTCATTGTCATCTAAATTCTCTTCATCCAATCTTCCAGGAGCTGGTGGCTGGTCCCCTCTGGAGTCCAACGAGCAGCAGTGGCTCCAGGTTGATCTGGGAGACAGAGTGGAGATCGTGGCAGTGGCCACCCAGGGCAGGTACGGGAGCTCGGACTGGGTGACCAGCTACGCGCTGATGTTCAGCGACACCGGCCGCAACTGGAAACAGTACAGACAGGACGACACCGTCTGGGTAGGTCTGAACTGCCACTGCCTCGGGCACAGATCTCTCTGGTTTAGGCTCGTTTTGGCGTTTGGAGAAGCAGCTCTGGTTTCACATCCGAGGAGTGCTGCAGTGGTGAGAGAGCAGACCTGAGCTACTCCATGGGGTGTTTTGATCTAAATGGGTTATGTCACCGGCTGTCTGTGTAATACAAGTTTAGGCCCTCAGGACTACACTGTTTTTCAGACTATGAGGATGATCAGGGCACTTAAAATGACCTGTGTGCTTCTGTGCCTGATTGGCTCTGATTCAGGCACACCAGGGTAAATGGGGCTAATCACCTCTGTGCTTTCTCTGGGAAAGATGAAAATTAATTTTTTGTCTTATACATGTTTGGCCAGAACAAGAGAGATCATGCTGAGGAAGATGGGTGGTAAATTGCTCCTCAGCTGGAGAAGGCTGGAGGTGCAGTATGGGTTGTGGGATGATTTAGGAAACACACTACAAGTGATCAGGGCTTTTTCTAATACATTAATGCAGACTTGACCGTTGCTGTGTCACAAGTTCAGTGTGTGGCTGTGCCAGGTGCTGTTGGTAGGAGTGTATGGGGCAGCAGTGGCACCACAGCTGTGGATGGAAAAGTTTACAATCCTTCCTTTTGTACAGAAAATGTCAATTGTTAATGAATGGGTAAAAAATGGTAGGATTCTCCCCATGCAATGTTGTGTGGTTCTGTGGATCAACAGCTCTGGTAGCGTGAGAATATGTGGTGTTAAAAGAAAGAGAATCTTCATTAAAATAAACGGGAGCATGTTAAGGGTAATCAAGTAGACTTGTGTTTTTTCTTATGTTAATACTTTGTTTAAATGCTGTCTCACAAAAGCAGATTTTGCTTACAGAACATGACTGTGAGTGATGGGAGCTGGGGTGCAGCAGGAAGAGGGGAGAAGGGCTGCTTTATTTTTCCCCGAGTGTGTTGCAGTGGTGGAGGTGCATGTACAGGGAGGTGAACTTCTGTGCATCTAAAATACATCACTCTGCTTTATCAGGTTTGATTTAGGGAAAGCTANTCATTTTGGACTGAAGATAGTGATCATTTAATCTGTATCTGGACTTCCACTCCTGGGAATCTTAAATCCATACTGAGATATTTTTACAGATTTGGTGTCATTTAAGTTCTTTTTTGCCTGAAAATATGTGGCTTGTTAAAATTTTATATTAGGAAAAATTAATTTTTTATTACATGTCAAACTTTTCAGTCCCTTTCTTTCTGGAAACACTTTTATTTTCTTTTGTAAATTTTTCTTCTAAAAGGGAAACTTGAAAAGATAACAAATAGAATTTACCATAGCAAATCTTAATGCCCTAAGGATCCAATTTGTGAGTTTCTTATCTGGCGCCTAATATTGCACATGAGAATAAGAATAAACCTAGCAGGCATTTAAGAGTGAATTAGGACTTATGAGCAACTTGGACTCTCTTGTTTTACTAGAGTGATCAGGCCTGAAGTTGATTCAGGGCAGATCCTGACACAAATTCCAAAGCCTCAGCAGACCTGGATGCTTGTTTTCTGGAGAGGTAATTTTTGTACGTGCTTCTAATGGAAACCACCATAGGGTACAGAGGATAATTTTCTATATAATTGAAGAAAAATGAAATAGAATTTGTGTGTGGAAAAGGAAACAAAGGACTCGGATAATTTTCCCGTCACCTTGGTTTTTATGAGTCACGCTGGCCAAGTGGGCCAGTAACATAATTCCAGTGCAGAAGAACCATTTGCTCCATTTTCCCAGAGGGCTTGAAGGGTTTGTTAGGATGCCTTGCCAAACTTCCTGCTGGAAATATTTGATAATGTAAATCCAAAGTGGGCTCATTTGACATTTCATTAGACACTTTAGTCCACCTAAACTGGCAAGTTTCATTAACACTTAGGAACTTGTATGTCTACCCATTGAATTAATGAAGATCAAGAATTCCTTCTGTACAATTTTTATTCTAACTAAAGAAAAAGTTGATTTTTTTTCCCTGGTGCTTTTGGATTTGCTTCACTGAATTAAATTAGATCTAGAGAGCCATTCAGAGCACAAAGAGGAAAGCCAAAGAGACTTTCAGAAGCATGCATAGAATTATAATTTCAAATTATGCAGAGTTTCTCTTTTATTGGCAGTTATCCTTTCCTTAGGGTTTTTTCTAACTAAGAAGAAACAGAGGAGTGTGCTGTCTAGCTGAATGTTACAGGTTTTTTCAGACCCTTGGATGAAATGAGGACAAGCACAACATGGTGCTTGTCCTAAACATCTGGCTCTCGAATAGCTGTAAGGGAAGTTCTGCATTGCACACCCCTAGGAAAGAGCCCTTGCCCTTGACTTAAGGTAGTGGACAGGGCTGGGAAAGCAGCACCCCAGGGTAGCCTCCACTGTGACAATCTGTGGCAGTGTACACTGTACCAATCTGTCACAAGTGTGGTAGGTCCAGACATGGGAATCTGTATCTGTGCTGGCTTCGGTTCAGTGATGTTTTTTGCTCAGCAGGAATGAAAACCTCCCTCACTTATCAAGACTGTTTCCAGCACAAACCCAAACCAGACCCAAATACCAGTTACACTGGTATGAAGAAAATTACCAGTTAAATCCAGCATTATACCTTCTTTTTTTCAGGGTTGGTCAGAGGGTTTTTCAGGGTCTGTCAAAGAAGGATTTAAGGCAGTAGTTTCCTATATCAGGGTGAGGTGGCAAGTTATCAATCCTTAATTTCTCCTAAACCCAAGTCAGATTTGATCTGCATTTTCTCCCAGTCTATGTGCATGACCCAGAGAGAAAATCATGGTATATTCCTGGTTGGTGGTACTCCAGTGCTCTTGTAGAGGAGCAGGCAGTGGCCCAGCCATTCCCCACTGCATGCCTCGGGCCATTGACCACATTTGGCAGCAACAGCAGGAAAGCAGCCGGACCTGCAATAATCCCTGAGTAAAATCTGCCCAGATGAAACTTCTTAATGACACCACCAATGTCTGATGCTACCTATTGCAAGTGGTGCCTCTGAGTTGTTTCCAGCCCTGTGGGGATAGTTTTGTCCACCCATATGGGAGAGATGTTCTGCAGTGCACCAGGGACCCAGGCACGTAAATTCTTTATTGGGCTGCCAATAAGACAGACGTTTGCACACCAGCATATATGACACATCACCAGTAAAAATCCCTTCCTCTTTATAGAGATTACAAAGCTTATTATCCTCCTCTCCCAGCTTGCATACAGCTCCTATCAACTTCCCTGTTAATGAGGACTGCACAGACAGATCGCGGGGAGAATCAGAAAACCTCTTAAGTTTTCACTCAGCCTGTGTTTATGATGTTAGTAAATTCTGCAGCTGGAGTTGAAGACAAGACAGATTAGCCATTTAAAACCAATTTTCCAACCCCATTCGTATTTAAATAATCTTGTTACAAAAGGACTCTGTGGTTCAGAGCAAACTAGACTTATAATTATATTTTCAATATGGATAAATCAGCTATGTGTGGACACACTAGCTATTGATTGGGAGACATAAAACATAAATCTTATTGCTTGTAACAAGTAAATGATTTTTCAGTGTTTTTAAGTGTTGAATAATTCAGAATTTGCTTTACCTGCGTACACATCACAACCTGAGTCAGTCCAAATTGTGTATTTTACTGGGAAAAAAGTGTGGGCTGTGATACAATGCTATTTCATTTTAGATAGCAATTTTTATGCTATCTATATTGAAAAATACTTTACAAAGCTGAAAAACGCAATTATGCAGGAAGGCACAAAGGAAAGGGGATGAAACAGGCATAGATGTGTGCAACAAAAGGAGAAAAGAGATGTTCTTTATACAAAGTTTTGAAAGGAGAAGGGGAAGTTGTGGAATTGGAGATAAAGGGAGACTGCTCTGACAGTGGCAGAGAAGGCTTTTATATTAGAACAATGAATCTCTACAGAAAGGCAATGAAGAGGGAAAATGGCAGAGATGGCAAGGAGATAGTTCCCACTCTGTGCAATCCCATGCACACATAGTGCACATTGAGCAGGAGTTTGCTGGTGAGCAATGGTCAGCTGTTATCAGCTGGCTTGGTTGGTGGATGTTCTGACACATCTGCTGTCCACTGCACATGGAGGCAGAAGATGGCTCTGGGTGGGAGGGGGCTGTGAGCCCGAACCCCAAAGCTGCATCACAAGATCTGAAGTGCTTCCCTAGTGCTGGACCATGACACTCTTGGTCATGCAGGGAAGAAAGCAGAGCTCCCCTCCTGGAGAAATGCCCCAGTGGTGTCATGCAAGGATGTTGTGCAAGGGCTGGAGAGTTGACAGGAGGCTGAGGATGCATTAGGAATATATAATTTCCAGGGGAGCAGGAAAAGTGTTTAATAGAGGTGATAAAGATCCTTTGCACTCCCTTTCATCGGGAAACTTCTTACTTGCACGTGTGAGCTTTTGCTGAACCAGAGGCTTTTCTAATGAAATCTAGAGGAGGGTCACCCTTAATTGGCTTATAAATCTACAGGGGTGCTGTAAACTTTCCCATTCCACCCTAGCTGGATAATGACTCTGGAACTGTTTTGTTGAGTTAATTATTGTGAACATAGTTAGAATATTAATCTTCTTGTCAGATTTATAATTGTGCTAATTTATTCTAAAGCATCTTTTAGCTCCTAGTCCTAACACCCTCCAAGCAAGACCAGAGCAAATTTTTACATGCAGCAATGAGAAGTCCTACAGTCTTTGCTTGGGTTAGAGAATGAGTTTCTGCTTGTCTTGTTATAATGCTTCCTGCTATACTAGTATTAAGATATATTTAAACTCCTTTATGCACAGTAATTATTACTAGCCAAATAGGTGTTAAGAGGTAAGCATCTATGGATTATTTCCTTTTCCATCACCTTTTCTCTAAGAAAAGGAAAAGAAGAAACAAAAAGCCAATTGCTACTTTCAAGTAGGAATGAAGAAAGCAATTCAGTCTTGCTGCAGGGAAGCAAGGTTTCCAGAAGTTTTCATTGCTATGTTATTACAGATTTTGAAGAGGCAACCATTACCCCTTTGTTGTAATTAGGACTGTTCAGATTTAAGACTGCCTGATTCAGAGATGCTGTTTGGATGTTACTAATTTGTTTCTAATTCTGGTTTTGCTTACTGAGCTGGCTGCAAACATGGCCTCCTGAGTACATTCTCAGGAAATTTGTCTGTCTTGATATCACCAGGGGCATTCTTCTGTTGGGAGGATAATTCAAAGTGTTAGTATATCTGTTTTTGTTAAGTGCACTCTGTATGGATTTATGTCTGAATAAAATGGATATACTTAGATTTCAAATAACCCTTTACTGTTGAGATACTAGAGTTAGCCTTAAGCTAACTGAATTTTGTATGAATTCCCTGACCTTACAATGTGCTTTTATCACTGGTTAACTGTAAAGTGATATTAAGGTGGAGTCTAAAAAATTTAATGTAGATATTAACATGTTATCCATCAGCAATGTCCTCAGTAATTCTTTGTGCTTGGTGTTTGGCAGCAATTCAGTCTGACCCAGAAAAAATGGCAAGAAACAGGGTTATTGACAGTTTGTGCTGTTGTTACTGACCTCCCAGTCTTATGCCTTTGCAAATTGCCTGAAATGCATCTTCTCTGTAACCATTTAGCCCAGGAAGGCTGAGAAATGTTCTTTGATTTCTCATTCCTACATCCCAGATCTTCTCTTTGATCTTGTCTCTCAGCTGCTTTGTGCTAGCAACTATAGGATGTGACTCCATAGAGTTGGCCCTAATGGATTGGAGTGGGAGGACGGGTTGGCATGGGTCTGGTTGGTTATGTCTGGTCCCAAAACATCAGTGTCTTCCAACCATCTCCAGCAGTTTTTTCTGCCACAGCCAGAAAGCTGTTGGTTTCCCTTCTAGGAATCTACTAAGACAGAAAATTTTGTTTGTGGCATGCTAGGATGGTTAATGTGGAAAATAGGGGACATTTCCTCTTAGATGGGGGATTTTAGCCAGCAACTTTTTTATATCAGAAGACCAAGTTTCGTTATTGCTGTTTGCAAAGTGTGTTCTATAGCATGTGAAGGCTTAAATAGGCACCTTTACAGATTCTGAATAAATATGGAACAAACAGTTGTTTAAGCCATATGGTTCCAGAGCTCAATGCGTTTCTTTGCAGTTGTACATTTTTGGAACAACTGAGTGGCTCTAGCTGTCTGAAAAACCAAGTCATTTGTGCAGAACCAACAAGAGTAGTCTTTTTGTACTGTTGTGTACTGTAAAATAAGACAAATTTCCCTGCTGCTAAAAAGTGGATCACTTCACTTCTACTGATTCACTATTAGATTAGATTAATCCAAATAAATAAACTGGTTGTGGTGTTCAGGTCTTCAGTAACTGCTACAAGATTGTACTGATTTTGTTCTGAGCCCTTTCTAAATGTTGGATTAATCCTGTAGTGAGAAGCTCATGAGCAGAGGAATAGAAACCTATTGCTTGTGGCTAGTGAAAATGGTACATGAGAAAAGAGAGGCAGGCAATGAACAAACCATTGCAAACTCCCCCAGGACTGGCAGAGGAATGTGGTCATATGTAGACAGCAGGTTTAGTGATAAGACATGTTAACTGATTGGAAGGAGAAAAAAGGAGAGAAAGTATCATGATACTTGAAATGGAGATGAGGGGAGAGAGAGACATATGGAGAGGTAGAAGGCTATAGTCAGTGACCAGAGCTTCAGTGTCTAAGGTAGAAATAAAGACCAGATTCATTACATCTTCAGTCAGCATCAGCAGAAGCTGAGGATCTTTGATTTCTGCTCATCCTCTTCTTTTCTCGGTGGCTAGCAGATTTGTATTCCACTTTGAGTTAATATACCCAGTGTTTCCTACTGTTAGATACCTGTCAGCTGCAGAGTGGCCCCTACAAACTGTTTCTGAGGTACTTTCCTGAAAAAGTGTTGTTTTCACTGAAACTTTTCTTTAGCGCTAAGATTGGATCTTTGCACAGTGGCAATGCAGGAATGGGGAGATGGAAAAACAGATAGGTCCAGATGATTTATGGGGAAGATTTATTAAAACTTAAATTTTCTTATGCTATTTTTCAAATGTTCCATGTTCTGGTTGTGTGGATATTCTTCTGCATTGCTCCTTTGTGGTCTGATTGGGAGCCTGTTGCTGTCCCGGGGGCCCTTTCCCCTCAGGGATCCCAGAACTGTAAGGATAATGAAATGTTCTTTCTTGAATGAACACAGGTGCTGATGCCTCTTTTGCTTTTTCTCCTTTACTGATGTGTAAGCTAAGGTGACCTTGTTACATGTTAAAAAAAAAAAGGTGTAGTCACACAATTAGAATTGTCTGATAAGTAATATTTTCTTGCTTTTATGTAAACTCAGAAATTCTGTAGCAACATCATCTTCACACTGTTGGAAATGTGATCTTTGTAGACTTCCTGCCTCCCAACCCCCTAGCTAATACAGATTTATTTTTTTAGAGGCTGAAGAGGGGAAGTTTTACATTGCATAAAGAACTTTAAAATTATTTGTTTTCATTGTCATTAAGAAATGAGTTTTATGAGATTAATTTTTTTTACCTGCCTGTACTAGGGTATTCCAAGTCGGGAAACAGTGTTCTTCTAGTGCTTAATATAGAAAAAATATAAATACTTAATATCATTTACTAGATCTTTTCCCTAGTTATAAAGAATGAAGAATTAGTGAGAATGCTGATATTTAAAAAAAAATTTCAATTATTATTCTTATTTTGAAGGACCTCTTTTAATATATTGCCTTTCTGGATGTGTAGTGCATATTTTACATTCTTTCAGTGACTTCCAAATTTTAGTGCATGAGAACTTTTAAAACACTTATATAATCATTAATCTTGAAGGTTATTGTACCAATTGTACTTTTGATTCTCAAAGCTATTTCTGAGGAAATGGGGAAGGATAGAAGTCCTCAAAAGATGCCTTGAGGTGCAAATAAGTAAGGACAAAATTTATCTGTGGAATAAATAAGCCTGTCCGTATTCCCTTGAAATTTAACTTAACTGAAAGTTTTTGATGTGTGTCTGACACTTTTGGGAGAGCTGCCTATACCTTTTCTCCACGAGTTAGTTAACATTTGTGGGGTAGGTAATCAAACTTAAAAATAAAATTAAAAATAAATAAATAAACTGTTAGCAAACCCATGTAGAGAGTAAATCCTGACATAGCAGTACTTGAAGAACTTTTACCCTTCAGGGAATAAATATTATTGTACTGAGTTGAGGGTACAAATGCAGTTCTAGAAACACGATGAAAGGTTCCATATATAGACACACCTTTACAGCTTGAAGGAGACCTGAGATTTGACTCAAATAAAATCTAGTCAACTGTTGTACTCAGAGAAACTAAATGTGAGTCACATTTTTATTTTAAATATGCTGACTCCCATATGAGTGATAAGAATGGACAAATCTTGTCTGGAGAAGATTCTAGCTGTCTTGAGATGAGGTTTGCTTGACTTTGGAGAATTTATATGGAAAAACTTTGCCTCTGAGTATTTCAAGTTTAGGTTCCACTCACAAAATTAATTATTTCATTTACAGTAACTTCCATTTGGAAATTAGATTTACCAGTTTGAAATCTGTGTCATGGTTGCCTCAGGAGAGTCTTTGTCTTGAAAGCATCCAAACTCATCGTAGTTAATTTAGGAAAGCTGATCCAAAAGAACTTTACATCTTTTGCTTGGGAGCTGTTTTGAAGACTAAAGCAATTCTGGCAATGACTAGCAATTCTATTCAATCTCCTTCCATAAATCCCCATAATTCCAAGAGGTGTAGGTCCTTTTGGCACTGGCATGATAACCAATTTTAGCTGATACTTTAAAATCTTTTCTCTGGGTGCTTTGGGGCAAAACTGAGATTCTTAAAATTGCAGGGTAGAAGTTTACTTGTAATATCAGAAGGAAACTGAGTCTCTGTTCTGGATCTAGACTTTGTATTTCTATTATATAGCTTGCTGACATGAGGACTTTCTAAACATCTAAAGCGTGTTTTACATCCTCTGTGTCAGACCTGAACCTCTGTTTTCCTCTGAGCACAGATGCTCATGCTGCACTACAGAGCTGGTCCACAGTTACTCATCTCTCCTTGCAGAGTCCTTCAGACTGAGAGTGTTTGTATGCCAGTCAGAATATGTGTGTTCCTGATGGAAAAATCTTAATGTTAGCAGTATACATTAATGGTGATACTTGCAAATTCCATATGCTCAGCAGATGCTTTTTCATTTGGACTTCAGTTAAAGAAAGTTAAATATGATAAGGAAAGGAAAAATACTGAAAACATGTCTCCTAAGAAGCCTTCTGTGATCTATTACTCTGTAAATTAATAGAGATAGATTTTAGTCAGGAGAGCAGATACCAAGAGTCATTCCCTTGAAGGGTACCTCACAAATACTGCCTTCTTGCATCTCACAGTGCTTCAGGGAAAAGACTTTGTCTCCAAGGAAGAGGGCACACGTCAGAATTGTTCCCGTAAAGCAGTCTCTGGAAAAAAAACTATTCTTTAGAGATTTAGGAAAGACTTCCACGTCATGGCTTGTACATTATTTTGCAATGGAATCATTGTTCAAGCATCTGTCCCTTTGTTCATTATGTGTTTTTACAATGGGTAGTTTTCCTTGCTTTTAATTTGTGTTCCAGATGTATGTATTCAGGCTTTTATGTGCATCCAATATGTGATCTTTCATAAGCGCTCTCTAATATCTTTACACTTTCTAACTTCTGCTTATTTCTTGTTACAAATTCACAAGCACACTACCAAACCCATGAATGATTTATGCTGAAGAAGGTTTGAGGTTAGTGCACTGAAATGTGCAGCCTTTTCTTGGTTTTTTTTTCCCTGGAAGGGAGATGAAAACTCTTGGGTTTAGTGCTGAGAACAGTTTTGTAATGTCTAAACGGAGTTAGATCCTTTCCCAAGTTTCTCAGGATGTCAGTGCAGACAGCTGAAGTGTGCAGCTGACTTTTGTAGAGAGCACTCAGTATTAACAAATTATAGCCAACAAACCATAACAAAGTTCAGTCAGCCAAAGCCAGGGCTATCCCTATAGAAGGATTTGAAAAATTTCAAGTAGTTGTGATTAGTATCACAGTCATGGAGTTCATGATTGACACATTTACAGGTAGCAGCTTCTTGTTGTCAGTAAATCTCAAGTTTAGGTACTATAGTTAGAAGAAAACATTCTGATGTGCTCTGCTATCTGCAGAACCTGTGGGACTCCTGAAAATATGCACAAAGAAAGGAAAGATAGGCACCCTTTAAGAGACCGAATCCTTGAAACCTGATGGCCATGGAGGTCATGTCTAGTAGCTTCTGGAAGGATTGGCTGAATTTCCTCACAGGAGAAGGGGAGTTTTGAGTACTGCAGGAATGAAAAAGGAATCTTAATGCCTTATTCCTTAATGCTATTTCCCCTCTTTTTTTTTTTGCTTTTTTTTTTCTTCTTTCATTTTACTTTTTCCCTTAACTACTCTTGTGTCCCACTAGACTGGGCCCCAATAGACTGCTTTTGTTTTGGTTGCTTCTCCAGCTGGAGTATATATTATAGTGAAGAGGATAGCAGAGATTAACCTAGATAGCATTTATTTATATAATTCAGAGGTATATTTAATTTCTCAGAGAAAAATATCAAGTGGAAAAGGATCTAAAGACAGTTATAGAGATTCTGGAATTTCTCAATATCTTCTTTTTAGTGGGGCACTTCCTGTTACTTCTACTTAAAAAAAATAGTAGCTGACTTTGAACAGTGCTTTCTAAAATCTGTGAGGTTATTCAGGTA
Organism: Chaetops frenatus; assembly: GCA_013400775.1. Lineage (NCBI taxonomy): Eukaryota > Metazoa > Chordata > Aves > Passeriformes > Picathartidae > Chaetops > Chaetops frenatus. Next base: position 157,884 of record VZTR01010959.1, read on the forward strand.
CAAGTAACTACTCATCTGAATGAAGGTTTTAGCCCGTGATGTGGCAAACATATGGGCACTTAACTCATGCATTTACATTTACAGAATGAGCCATGAAGCATAGCAATTTAGAAATGAGGAAATCTGAAATGTTGATTCCACATAACTCTGTAATAAAACTTCCAGTGGTGCCAGGATTTCATCCCACACCTGTAATTAGGTCCTCCACATAAGATATTGTGGAGTAGGGGCTTTGCAATTATGTACTTGCTGAACTTGAAAGTTACTTACTTAGTTTTCTTATTTGCTCTGAAGCTTGTTTTTTCCTCCTTTCTTTTTTTTTTTTTTCCCCTGGAAAACTGTTTCTCTGCCAATTTTTTCATCTTGAGGGGCTTTTTTCTTGCCCACATTTTGTGGATGGCCAGAGTCATTAGGAGCAAATGCATATCTGCAGTATGATTTTTAAAACAAACTGCAGCAGCAGCACATTGCCATGGAATAAGGCCTTGACTTCACGCTATCCTTCACCTAACTTTGCTTCTTCTTTTTCCTCTGCCAAGCTGGAGGTCAGCTTTTAGTGCTTAGCCTTAGTATTTGAAGGCTTATAATGGTATCAATGTTTATGGACACTGGTTTATGTCCATGGACATTATTTGGTTATAGCCCTGTAAAATATGTGTGTTATTCCAGTCTGAGAAATATGTGCATGTGGTTATGCATACATCACTCTAAAGGCTAACAGAAATGGTGATCTGCAAGGAATATTCTTATGAAATTAAAGACTCACAGATATTTAAGGCAGGTTTGAAGAGTTATTAGCAAACATGCAGAGCAGTTGTGTGTGCATGTGTAAAAATAAATTAAATTCATAGGACAGTGAAGAAGCAAATCTGAGACACAGAGGGAAGGCAGAGTTTCAGGTGGCATTCATCCAGCCATGTCTGCAAGAATGCAAGGATGATGATTTATAATTACTGTGACGAAAATAACGATGATTCTGCTGCCACGTTTTTACCATAGCCTTGGGAGTATAAGTAATTATGCAATGATCACTTGATTCTACATATTCACAAATTTAGCTATTTATCATAATTGGTTTAGTCCCTTGGAATTAGTCCAGACTTGTGCTTCATACAGTTCGTTGTAAAAGGGAAGTGGAAGGAAGCAAATTTCCCTTAGCTGCATACACCAAATCAAAGTCTGATTCTACACGAACAGAATCCTAATTATTGATTGCAGTGGTTGTTTAGTCTTCCAGGTTTAAAAAAACCCAACAAATAAAAAAAACCAACCCAGCAACTAAACCCTCACACAGCAGCCATCCATATCTCCTCTTTGGAGATGCTCTCAGTGGGTATCAAAAATTAACTGAAAAGAAAGAGACATGCTAAAGAGTAACTGGAGGATGTCCAGGTACACAGCAAATTCCTGGATATTACTAGAGAATTCCACGTTAAGCTGAACATCAGTTTTGATGTTTTTTGTCTCTAACATTACAAAGTAACTAGAATCCTCTTGCTGCCTTCTAGGGACCCTTTTGCATTCAGGCACGAAACCTAATACAGCAGCAAATGGTCCCAGAGGGTTTATTTGTCTGGGCAACAGCAGGCAGAGTGATAAACAAGATGTCACAGATGACGGAGCAGTGCAGGCAGTCCGACGTGTCTGGCAGCCATAGACAGTGAGCCGTGGCCTGTCTGTTATCAATTTGTCTTAAATCATGCTATTAGATATCTTTCTTAATCACATGTTAATTACTACCTTCCTGGCCCAATTATACCTGCTAGCTTTTGAGCACATGGTTATATACATGCATTCACTGCAAGTCAGATTTGGCAAATTGACTGAATGTTTTCTACGTTCTTAATAGCTAGTTACAGGCTGAAATTGCAGCATTTATATTATTCAAATGGCAGTTTTTTCCTCTCTGTGCAGCCATACGCTTCTTGCTACCTTGGGTCATTCTTCTAGGTCTTGGTATGCCTTGAACCTCCTTTGGGGGCTAAAGCACAGCTGATCAACACCAAATGCTTCATTTCCTGAGGTGTTCCTGTGATAAGGTGAGTTGTTGGGGCCCAGAGACACATTCAGGTTCCCTGTGGTTTTCTGATCTTCTGGCCCAGTGAGCCAGAATGAAATGACTCTTCTCTTAGTGGCAAACAATGGGAGAAATGATGGCCCCATGGTGAGGTTTCCTTCAGATGAGATGCAGACCTGAACCAGAGTCCTTCACTTCCAAGCGAGCACAGGTGTTTCATTCCCAAGGTGTCTGTTTCTTGTTATCTTTTATTCTTTTCCAAACATTTCCATTTGTAGTGACATCAAGGGCATTGCTAGCATTGGAGACCACTGCCTCTTTAGTAGGTCCACCTGCAGGAGGTACATTAGCAGAAGCAAAATACCTGACTGGTATCCAGAGAAGCAGGGCCACAGGAAACTGGGGAACCTTTGTGTTGAATGGTCAGAGTCCAATCTCTTGGGTCAACTAGATATTTTCCTGAGAGGTTTAGAATCCCAGCTTTAAATTTCAAAGGCTTAAATCTGCTCAAATCCTTTTGTGAGTCTTTAGATGGATCTAGTTTTATGGTTACATAAATTTTTGGGCAGTCGTACAAGGGACTCTGTTCCAGTGCAAAAGAACTGAAATAAAATGGCAGTAGACTTAGGCAGATCAATATCACTCTTCTGTGCAATTTTTAAAAACCAAAGTTGCAGCAGAAAAGCCAGTTATTGCAGTGCTACTTAATTCATTTAGCAATAGAGTGCATTGATTGATATTGTCATAAATAACAAGCCACTTCATCTGTGCCCCCTCACTGCCCTATCATATTACACGTACAGGCTGAGATGAAAAAACAGCTGCAGCCCTTCTGAGCCTCAGGCTAACAAGCCTTATTGATTGCACTTGTCGTGAGTAATCTAAAGCTAAAAGATAGCAGCCCATAGGATTTGTATCTAAGCATCACAGGCCAGGTTTGAACCCACACCATTTTCTAGGTGGGTAGTGCCTGTGGAAGCTATGCTGATTTCTAGGCAGCTGGCATGTTTTACTGGAAACAAGTGCAAACAGAAGAGTCATGTTCTGAGCAGTGATTGGCAAAATCAATCCTAATTAGGCTGCAGATATGCAAGGCCACTTCTAAACCTGAGCCTTTTCTTGATCCCCTTTAATTATGTATTCAGATCAAAATGACACCCTGAGCTATTATCCTGCTTGTTAAACCCACTCAGTCACTTGTCTGAGGAAATGCATCTACGTTTCACTAAGCAGCATAAATGGTTGCCTCTGTCAGTCTCTAAACTGAGGGAGCTGCAACTGTGTCCTTCAACGTCTTGGATTCCAGGACTCACTGCTAAACTTTGGAACAACTTTGTGCAAGTTGACTTTGCACTAAGACCAATGTGAACTGTCATTTGGCCTTCTGTGGGGCTTCAGAGGTACCTCCTTTATGGGTGTTATATCAGAGTGTTTTAGAAGTATCTATAAGGGAACAAAGGTGTTCCTTCTGTTTGCTTGGTGTTTTTTATCTCAGGTGTGAGCTGTCACTCCTTGCCTTTCACTTCTGAGAAAAGGGAAGAGAAGAGCATTTTAGGTGTGGGAGCTTAGTGGCTTGAATTTACTAATTAGCAGGGCTGACACTCAGGAGCAAGAGAGGAGCAAAGGTTGCTTAATCAGTGTGCATTTGGGGGCTAATTCGGTGTTGTAGACATGACCTTTTCTTTAAAAATCTGCTGCAGACATGGATTTTTTGGGCTACCGTGGCATGCTGAGGTGTCAGATGGTCAGTGACACTGGGCAAAATGCCTGAGCTAGCAAAAAATTCCCTCAACTTGCATATGGGTGAAATAGCAGGTAGAGCAGGAAGGTAATAATAAATCTATTAAAACCATATTTATAAAATATTGATTTTTTTTTTTTAAGGGGGATGAGCAGAATACTTTGAGGCAAGGTACTGTATTCCTGTGGTTTCTCATTCAGTAAAAAACTAAACTATAGATGACAAAGAAAGCTAGAAAATTTGCAAGTGATAGAATAGGTGCTGTTGTGGGGCACAGTGAAGGTTATGCCAATGAAGGTGTTTGCTTTACATGGAGATCAGCATATTTCAGTGTTTATTTAGATCAATGAGTCATCTTCCTTGCTTACTGAGACTGGTAGAGCTCCTTCTATAGAATCCCTCCCTCTTTCATTTACCTTTATTTTCTAATTTCTTTTTTTTCAGTGTAGTTTTGGTGGTTATATTATTTAGCCTTTCTAGCAGCTTTGCTGGGTGTAATTTCCTTACATACTATTTGTTTTAGTGTTTTTATTAACTTTTATAGCGCAGGTTTTGTTGCCACTTAGCTACTAAACATTAATGTAGTGCATGCAAAAAATATAGTTCACTACTTACTCTGAGAAATAGCAAAGGGAATACCTTGCTACCATTCCTGTAAGAAATGCCATGAACTCAAGATTTCAGGAATAAAATGTAAGGGAAAAAAAAGTCTTGGTTTTATCAAGCTTAATTCTCTAAAAGTCATTGTATACTAATTTTGCTAGAGAACATAATCTCATAGCTAGAGAGGAGTTTTTACATTTTCCTTTGACTTCAGGATACAACTGAAAATTCTGGTCCACAACTGTTCTCAAAACAAAAGCTGTAAGTAGGGCTTTTATTTGTGCCTGTTATATGTGACCTTGCACTTCATTCTGTGATCCCAAGGGTCATTTCCAGGTTCATTAGTCCTTGTGTGCTACAGATTTCTGGTAATGTTGGAGGCAGTTCTGGACCTGCTAGGCAGTGGGCATATATTGGAAATACATACTAAATAATGCTATTATGTTCCAGAATGCCATAGGTTAGTCAGAATTTTCTTTCTTCAGCTTGGGGTTTAGTTGCTCCAATATCAGTTGGGACACCTGGTGACTTTATCACCAGTGCTGTCCAGTGTTTTAAGCTGTTCTCATCATGGAAACCATTTGCACTGGAGTGAGATATCCCCTGAGTTCCCTTCAGCAAGGAACTGACAGATGTTCTTGCTGAGCAACACGTCCAGTGCAGGGGCTCAGTGAGCAGCTGCAGGTGGAGCTTTGGAGGGGCAGGAGCCAACGGCCCCCAGACTTTCCTGCCTTAGAGTGTGAGGCCATGAAAGCCCAGAGGTTCTGTGTTTGGAGTCTGTCCTTGGAGGCACCAGCTCGAGCTGTTATTTTATTTAGGTATTGCACCAGGATTAAATTATTTCAAGAGCCATTAGGGAAACCTGGTGTGACTGTGAGTGCTGGGTGTGCAGCTGCCAGTGTGCCACAGTCCCAGCTCAGGTGGTGGGAGAGTGACTGGGCAGCTGCACAGGCAAGGTAATTCCTTAACATCCTGGCTAAAGAGGTAGGACTTGCAGGAAGGAGGGAGCTGTACAGTGCAGTGTTGGCTGGTAAGAATACATGTCCCCAAAGGATCCTGTTGTCTGCATGAATACTGACAAGGGCTTTAAAATCTGTTGTATCTTGGTATTAAGTTGTACTGTATTTAATTCTTGGAACTGAGAACGAAGCTTTCTTTGACTTTTTTATTAGATAACATAGTTGTTTAATGAGATTTATGTTTTTGCACTGCAAAAGGTAGGTAAGGCTTTTTGTCTTTTTTTGTTGTTTTTGTTTAATTGAAAATTAAGGTGAGAAGAAAAAGATTTGTTGGGCTGACAAAATATTAGAGCTACACAGTTGAGAGGATCTAAAGTTATGTGATGCCACTTAAATTCATTACTATATTGATGAATATACTTTATCAATATTCAACATATATCCATTTTTTTTGTTGTTGGTTGGTTGGTTTTTTTTATTCTTTTTTACCAAAATCATGACCTTCAACTTTCCTGCATCACTGCTGGCTAATCACCAAGTTTCAAATTAATATTCTTCTGTGTAAATGATCACTGCAGGATGACCTCACAAAGTTTGCTTGAATTTTAGCCTGGATTCATGTAAGTCTAGATTTATAATGTATCCTTGCCAGGTGTCCAAGAGAGACCTTTCCTCTTGCTGAGGCCCTCAAAATTAATATTCACATTAGCTGTAAATTTTTTCTTAGTTTTCATGATCAGAGTGGCCTGGAAGCATTAAGAGATATGTAATGATGCTCACGATCAGGGCTGGATCTGACCTTTTAGTATCCATAACAAAACAGAGGGTAAATAAATCCCTTCAGAAAGAACTTGACATTAATTCCACCTTATCTGCCCAAACCTGTCAAAGGTTACTACTCATCTGGGCTATTAAAATGCTACTGTTTGCAGACTCGGAGAAAATTGCTGTCTCTTGGCAGAACAAGAGCCAGCAAGCCAGAACAACAGTCAAAAAGTACAAGCTTTTTCACTCCACATTAGAAACTTGTTTCTAGGGTCTTTCCTACCAGCTTTCTCCAGATAACATTTATGAAAGTCATGTTTTGCAGTGATAACTTGGTGGTGCACCAAATCTTTATTTGAGATAATTAGCTACTCTGTCTTTGTTGTGGACTTTACAGTGTATCATTATTTTTTTTCAGAAGTATTGTGTTGCATTTTCAGGAATACTGGCTCTCCCTCCAGTTATTTGCAATAACACAAATACTTTTGTTTTAAACTGATGTTTAAGAGTTATTACTACTGTAAAGCTCAGTACACTGTTACTGTCACTTCCCAGTAACAGAGGAACAGGAATCAAACTTGGAGAAACTGGAGCACAATCAAAAAAGGTCTTACGTGAAGACTTACAGAAAGCTGAAGTCAAATACAGAAACACAATTCAATGTTTGTTTGTAAAATAATTTACTCATTGGGTACCACTCCATGTCTAATCAGTTTGGCTGGATGGATGCACGCACAAAGCCTAATTCCCTTTTCTCTTGGCTTTTTGTTGAGGGATTGGAGGGAAACTGTTCTTAAAAAATAGGTTAGTCCTTCGTGATGAAAGAAGCTGATGTATTGAATTCTTTTTTAAGAGAGATGTGGACTACGAGATTTTCCAAAGTTTTTCAGCTACCCTAGATGCAGGACTTTGGAGAAATCGTAAAGCACATTCACCCGTGCACCCTGACCTTTCCTAACCCAAATATCAGCATGAGCCACACCATCTTCCTCCCTGACACCTTTCTTGGCATGCTTGTTGCCACTGGAAATCATTGGCCTGGAGGGGCACAGGCACCACGAAAAGGAGCGGGCACAAATGGAGGGCCAGGGCAGTGGGGCTGCCTCTGAGGCTCATTTGTTCTGCAGTCCAGGCAGAGCATCTGTATTTGCATTTTCAGACTCCAGTGGGGATTTCTGTAAAAAGAGTGCATTAGCAGTCATGATTGGTAACTTCAAAGATGCCCTTTCCTTATTGCAGGCTGATGTGTGTGTGGCAAACTGTAAAGTCATGCATAACATTTACAATGGTGAAATACACCACTGGCATGCTGCAAGATTTTGATTTGCTCCAGGAACCAGCTCTTGTCTCATATCAGCATTTTATGTAAATAGGATGATTTGTTTTTTTCCCACAGACAGTAAAAAGAAGAATGCAGTTAATGTCCTTGACAAAATATATTAGAAAAGAATTCCACAAATGTATTTTTTTTCCCTGAGGAGAGCAGCTAGAAATGGTAGAACAAGAAGGCATTGCAAGAAAATTATCCCATGAACACCAAGTTTTCTTCCTCTTACTACTTTAAGTTAATGCCACACAGGACAAACTGTAATGCTGACCTCATATTCCTAAGCTACATGTGTAATTCAAACACATAAAAGTGCTGAGCAAAGTCAGGGATATCATTTGATATCATTCTAAACACAGCCTGGTGAGTGCTTCCTTTATGTTTCCCCTTCTGGTAGTAGCTAATCCTGAGAAGTGTGCGAATTTGGTGTTTTCTCTCTCCCACAAGACTCTCCACTCAGCAGATACTCTATTTTTTTCCCTTGTGAAGCAAATGAAGGTTTACATTGCTTGGGATATGAGCATAAAATTCCATCCATATTTAATCAACCTGGAGGAATGTCCTTGACCAGGACTGAGGTGTCATTTTTAGAGCAGGTCTAGAGTGGCATTTCCTCGATGGAAGTGGCAGTGGGAATGTCTCTGGTGTTGTCACCACCCTGCATTAAGCAGTTGTGTGTTTCGATTGTTACAATACACCTTCTCTGTTTTCAGCTCCTATTCTCTTTTTGCCTGTAACTCAGGTTAAAAAGGAAAGTTTATGCTATTTGGAAAAAGGGGCAGGCAAGTCAGGAGGACTACAAGGATGTTGTGAGGTCATGCAGGGAGAAAATTAGAGGGGCCATATCCCAAATCCCTGGACTGTATTGTTAATTTTGTTATTCCCACAGTAGGGACCACTCAGCTGAGCATATCAAACTCTGAAATTTATAAATAATTGCATTCATCTACACAACTATATACAAATATAAATAGTAAGGCTACAAAGCCAAGCAGAAAGTTAGAAAGTTAGGAAATAATAAAATTAGTTGCCTAGGCAACATTAGTCTGGTTAAGTATTTGCATTTTGGTCTAGGACTCCAGGGGCCATATTTATTTGCTCTTTTTTCCCCTGCATGGAGATGCCTAGAGGGTAAAAAAAAAAAAAAAAAAAAAAAAAAAAAAAAAAAAAAAAAGCTACAATTTTACTAACTCTCTTATTAAGTGTGAAATAATTATAATAAGGCGCACTTGCAGAACTCCTTTAATAACCTTTATCTTTATTGCATAGATGGAAGGAAAGGTCAGGATCTGTTCAACTAGTATCTTTGTGTGACAGACTTAGTGTTAGCTCCATGCTTTATATACATAATATGTCCTCAGAGACTGCAAGGAAAGCAAACAGACCTCATCAATTTCTCTAATGATTCCTCTGAAAGATACTTTTTGGTTTTTTTTATCTTGGTTTGTATTTTTAGCTCACTTTAACAACACCTCTATTACCACGCTGTCAGAGACCTCGTACATAGAATTTATGTTGGCTTTCATAAAGAAAAATTAGATGCTATCTCAAGGACAGTCTCTACTTTTAATGTCATTAAAGCTAAATGAGTTATTGTTGATATTCAGTGAGGAACAGCAAATAGAATTAGATGGAGAAAAATCTTAGTGATAAGATGATGTGCTGGCTGTAACTGTCCACTGCAGAGAAGAGGTAATTTATAAGCATTGCTCTCTTTAATGTATGAGCAACCTGCACTTTATACTGTGTGGTTGGTTCTATTAATCCTAGGGGAGGGATGGAGGCTATGGAGAAGGGGTGTGGATATTAGTTAGAATCCTCTGTGTTTCTTGAGTAGCACTGAGTGTGTGGCTGGGCAGTTTTGCCCCAGGCATCCTCAGCACCCCCAGATGCTGCAGAGGAAGAGGCACCTGCTCTGAGGTTGGCTGCTGAGGAAAAGCAGAGCTCATGAAAAGAAGGAAACATTTTAAGTACCTTGCTGGAAGGTGGTGTTCATCAGCACCACACCAAGTGATATTTCTTTTTTGAGGTCTGTGTTATGTTTCACAGGCTGGGTCAGGCTGGAAGGGACCACAGTGCTCATCTGCCCCAACCTCCCTGCTCAGGCAGGGCCATCCCAGAGTACGTGGCTCAGAATTGTGTCCAGACAGCTCCTGAGTATATCCACTGAGGGAAGCTCCACACCCCCTCTGGGCAGCCTTTTCCAGTGCTTGGTGACTGCACAATAAAGAAATTGTTTCTCACTTTCAGGTGGAACTTCATCAGTTCCTGCCCAGGAAGTTCCACCTGAATGTTTCTTAGGGTACAACTGGTTATGACTGAACGCTTTTCAAGTTTAGTATGAGAAGCTTTGTTCTCAATTAGGATAAAGAAGCAAAGATAGGGCAGTAGTATTTCATTCACTGGAGGATTCCTGCATCTGCACTTAACACTACAATGTTTGCTTTAAATTGGTTCTGTAGAAGAGTGGGGAAAGATGCAAAACAGGGTTGAAGATTTCCTTGTTTTTATCCAGCTTGCCCAGGCTCATAGGAAAAAGCAGAGAACTCTGTAGATGATAGAGAATTTTGTAAAAGGCTGTTTTGTATGGTAATCCCACCTATCTATAGATCTGTGGTACAGATGTCATCAACTTTGTTCCTTGTGCAACTGAGAGCTCTTTAGTTCTTAACTCCAACGCTGGAATGAAATGAATATAGAGATCCCACAGCATGTTCTATGGGCTCAAAGTGTCTCTGGAAAAAAAAAAAAAAAAGAAGTATTGAATTTCCTGGTAGGAAATAAAGTGCTACATATTTCATTTTATGTCTGTGGTATAAAGACTGAGAGATTCTTTAAAGAAAGATCAAAAGCAGATACATTTATATGTAACATCTTAGTGCATAACTGGTTTGTTGGGGTATTGCAGAGAGCTATTGCAAATTAAAAATAAATGTTAAAAGAACATTATTAAGCTATGAAGTTAGAAACCTGATGGATAGAAAATGTCATTGCAAACTTAATTAGACCACCTAATGTGTGTGCAGTGGGAAGGGCTTTAATTACCTGATCACAAACTATTTTTTGCACAGCATCCTCGACTCCTTTTTAGCATAGAAACCGGATAGTCTTTAATTAATGAGCAACTATTCAATATTTTGTTTTCTCCTCAATATGCCATCTTAAGTTTTACTCATGGTGCGCTCTTCAAATCCAGCTCCAGACCCATAATTATTCATTTCTTGATGGGAAATTCTTGTCAAGTGTACTTAACAAGAAAATTTATGTTACAAATATTTGTTGTTTTAATACCATCTAAAAGAGATGATGAGTTATTATAATGTTTTAGAAAGTTAATTATGTCATGAGGAAAAATCATAAATTAATTTGGAATCTAAAAGCAAATAAAACTATTTCATGAGTTCATATGCATTTGAAGAAAAATTTCAATTTACTTAAGCTGCATATACTACCTGGTGAAAAAAAATCAGATCCCAGCATTTTAAATAGTTTTTTAATCCTCCCTCTCAGCCCCCCCACAGCATAGGCTGAAAACAAGAATTTGACCTGTTAAAAGACAAAATCAAGTGAGAGCAAGAGCATGCCTTGTGCCAGAGAGAGCTGTTGCCTCCCTTGCTGTGTCATTAAGGCACTGAGCCGCTCTCCTGGCGCTGGTAGGAAGCCTCCTTGAAAATTGTTGCTGTGAATCAGAAAGACCAACCCTGGTGATAGTGAGAGGCAGCTATTGGAATAAAATAGCTCCTTTATTTCCAGGAATGGATACTTGCTCTGCATTTAAAAGTCTCTGGGTGGTGTGCAGGCATACTCCTGGCAGCTGGGGCCTGAGCCTTTTGCTGATGAGCAGAGTCATGCTTGCTCCTTCTTCTTGCCATGTCCATCTGCGTGGGTTTCCAAATACCCTTTCCACAAGGCAGCAACTCCAAATAATTTAGGGCAAAGTAGTATAAGTAGTTGCCTGAGAGGCAGGAGTGACCTGTCACTGAGACCACTCTCTCACTTCCAGATGAATCTCTTGATAAGAAGATTAGTGTTTTTAAGCAAGTGAATAGATGCACCAGCACTAAATGAAGTGAGCCAGAGCTTTGTCCCTTAAGGCATAGTTCAAAACAAGTTTACAGATTTCTGTTTAAATGCCCACATTCCAGGTGTGCAGAAGGGTCAATAAGGATTTCAGCCTAAAATTTCCAAGCTGTGATTGAAAGCCTTGAAATCAGTTATTCTGCCTTGCAGTCATAGACTATAGGAACTCTTCCTATGAATCAGCATTTTTTGATGAAATGTAAACAGTATTTTAGAACAAATCTCTTCACTGTCTTTTTAATTTGTCTCCATAAAACTGGTATCTCATAATTGGTAGTTCCATCTCTGAAGTGTAGGTGGGATTAAAGTGTATTCTCACAGGTTTTATGAATGACACTGTTACTTTTTTCTGGCTTCCTCTCCTCTTGTATATTTACTGTGACCCCCAAGTTATGCAAGGATGAAGATATTACTGGGAACACCTGCTTTCTTGGGGTACTGCATCTAACAGTGGAGATTTTCAGAAACATTCCCCACTGCTGGCCTATCCAGGGGCCTGCAGAAATAATAAATGACCATATATCAGAGAGGAGGGGAGGAGTTCAAGGTAGAACCTTCAGAAGGGAATGCTGATGCTTCCCAGCTTTTTAATTCCTGCTTGGCAGCATTAATATTTTTGACAAAAATGGTAGATGAATGAGTGTGTATGTGTTGGTGTGTGAGCATGCTGGTATCTTAAAGAAACCAAGTAAGAGTGGAATAAGCCAACCTGATTGTTTGATTTTATTGAGTCTTCTAAACTGGGCTGAGAGGTCCATATTTGCTGCAATTAAATGTCTGCAACAGGCAGGAGCACCTTGTTTTTCCTTGTCTGACCACTGGTAAAAAGCTCTGAAAAACTAGATCAGAGTTTTTGCAGAAAGACCACCGAAGCAAGGTAGTAATTTTGAAATATGAACAGCCACAGTAAAATTGATATTGTTTCTCTAGGTCATCTCTGTGAACTTTGAAATATTTTGGGTTGGATAAACCATGTGAATAATGGGCAAGATCTAAGAGGACAGATCCCAAGGGCAATGGAATCCTAGAGGTGCTCTTATCCTCCCTAGGATGCCTCCTTATAAACAAAAATTCTGTTTGCTGGGGAAGGGAAAGTTGTGATGAAGAATTTAACATGCAAATTGTTATTAATTCTGCCTTCAATCAAAAGGGCACAGAGCAGCTACAAGAAAGAATAATAACAGAATAATTGCACTGAGATCCCCTGAAATGTGACACTCCAGCTTGTGTCAGTAATTTCAACTTCTAGCCAGGGAGGCAGCATATTTATCTTGTCAAAGAAGTAAAAGTTACTCCAGGTTTAAACAAGCATATGTACTTTATAACCAATATATTTATTTTATTTAACCCTACGGAAAAATTGTTGAAGTCTCTCTTTTAAAATACATAAAGATTCTGTACCTTTTAGGTGATATAGCTGGACTCTGAGTTTGTTTGTTTAATTCTTCTAACTGCTAATGTGGCAGGATCCTGGGATCTATCACTGTGTATTTACTTAATTTATAGATGAGAGGCTCCCCCTAAAATGGCCTCCATTAAAATGTTACACAACATCCAAGAGAGTTCTTAGAGGTCTTTCTTTTGATTGTCCTCTCTTTCTTTTTTTCCCCTTTTCTTTCTCTTTCTTCCTTTCTTTCATTCATTCTTTCTTTCTTTCTTTCTTGATGAGGAGGAGGTTATATCAAAGTCCATTAATTTCTTTCTCAAGCTGCTTATATTCTAGATGTTTAGTAACTTCACAACTCCTCTATCCATTTTTTCATCCACTGTTTAACCATTGAAGTTTCTGTATACCTTGGAACCATTTGTACATTGAATTATAAGACTTTTTTTCAGTTTTTAGCTCTCTGAAGTGATGTCAAGTTTCTTGACACCCACAATTAGTGGTAATAGCTCGGTGGACTCTGGATAATGGTTCTATAGCAAGAGAGAAAGATAGTATGTTTCTACATTGCTATTACTTTATAGGATTTTTACAGAAGTGTAGAACGAGTTCTCAGCTAAGATCAGAGCTTTGTGCTGCCATGCCCCAGGAACATCCATCAAGTGAGATGATTTGTCCTGAAGAGAAGCTGTAAGTAGGTGAAAAAGACTGACAAGGTATTATTTACCCCTATTTGACAGATGAGAAGTCAGGACCCAGGGACTGTCTGGATTAAGTGGCAAAGAAATAAATGGCTTTTTGAGTCCTGTTGTCTTGTTATTGTTCACTCCAGGGACTTGGATCTGGAGAATGTTAGAAATTTCTTATGGTTTATGCAGTTAATTTCTGTTGGCATGGGAGTGGGATGCAGATCCAGGGAAAAGATGGGTAAGCAGTCGTTGTAGCATTTTGAGACAAGGCCATGATATCCACATAAACAGTGACCTTGTTACATGCACTTGAGATATCACCAGAGAGACTGTGCCCACCCTGAGAACAGCCCAAGTATGTTAAACTACAGACTGGTGAACTTCCTTCCTAGTATTTAACCTGCTAAATAGCTAGAATGGCTAATTCTGAAATATTTCTCTCTGGTTACATAAGGTATCTTAACTGGCAGATGCCAAAGTTAACAGAATCTATTATAAAATGCTTTCTCTCAGCATCACTGAAAATCATGCTGGATTTTTTTTTTCTTTAAGTAAAAACAAAAACCAAAATGTTATTTGATAGGAGAATAACATGTTGCTTTTGTGAGAAAGACAGGGTTTTTTTCAGTTCCATCAACACAGGGGTTTCATGTGCTTTTCCTCATTTTAGTGGGATCACAGCGACTTGAAATTGACTGGGGATGCGACAGCTAAACGTGTCACTTTGTGGCATTCATTTGGAAGTACGCTACACAGGAATGCTGAATTAGCCCTCCTGCTGTGTGGCCCGGGGTGAGCTGGAGCTGAGAGATTGTAGTGTCAGAATGAGAAGTAGTTCAGTGGCATAGAAGGGATAATTTCTGCAGGTACCTCAGGATGTGTACAGAACAGGCTGGGCTGTTAGTGGAGATCACTTCTGAGAGGAAATATTATTTCCTGACTATCTGTAATAATGTTAAATATAATTCGTATTTTCATATTCATTGCTGAGTATTATGCAGACTTGGCAAGTTGTTAAGGACAAAACAGACTTACTGTAAGATACACGAGCACCTGAAGCAAAAGAAATTGAGACCCCAGATATAAAATCGTAGATAGCAGGAAGCTTGTGGGATAGGTGGAATGAGCACACTGCTTTCTTGAAAATTTTACTGCTAGGTTGTAGCCTGAAAGAGTTTTAGGTGCTGTTCAGTGTAAGGTGTCATATTACTGCAATAAATTAGGTACATTTGCCTGTACACTATTTGGAGGGACAGTGGAAGGTACAAGAGTTGTGGGAAACTCATACTATATGTCTGCATTTCTGCACATAAAGAGTTTAAGCTGTCCCTTTTTTTAAATGTTTGCTGTCCATCCCCTCAGCCTATCTAAGTGACTTTTAATACAACTATTCACCACTAAAGGCAGTTTCAGCAGTATTGCTTCTTTTCTAAAAATAGACTGCAAGAGCATCTTTGTTTTCTTCAGTGTGAATTGTTTTAGTAGGAAGCTACTTTGCTACAGTATCATTTCTTAAATTGCATATTACTTTAACAACCACATCCACCCAACACATAATGATTGTGACTGAAAAAATACAGTTCTGAATCACAAAGTGGAATGCACAAGGGTTTAGATGCAAGTGACACCAGTTTTCATTTTGCATATATGTACACAGGAACTGCCATTACAGCAATATGCATTGTCTTCTGTTTGCAGCAGTGCCAAGCCAAGACCAGGCTGGATGGGGCTCTGAGTAACGTGGTTTTTCTGGAATGTGTTCCTGTCCAAGGCTGTGGGGTTGGAACTAGATAATCTTTAAGGTCTATTCCAATCCAAACCATTCTATCATTCTATGAAACCAAAATTCAGGTGTAGATTTAAGTATGTCCCAGCGAAATGAGCAGAATTTCAGTGATAAAATAATGTATTGCTGAGAATCTTTTAAGTGACATTCCTTAATTATGTTCTCAGAAGGTGGCACACATTTCAGCAGCTGTAGCATGGGTTTGTGAGAACTGTTATCCAGATCAGCATAAACCTTGAGAGGTGAGCTGGCTTTGTGCATTCCTAGCAGTGCATTAACCACTGTTCATTGCTGAATAAGTGTCCTTCACTCCTTCTTGTGCATCTTGCCTTGCAAATCCAAGGTTTGGTTTGAAAATGGTTGCAAGAGCCTCCTGTGCAAACAGGCAGAAAGCCAAAGACTGGCAGAGCCTCTGTGAGGGGCTGGTGGAGATTGTTGGGTCAACATGACCCGAGACGAGTCAGTGGTGCAGGAGATGCATCAAAAGCCTTGGCAGTGCTTGCTGCAGGCACGTCTGAAATGGCTTTTCTAGCCCTGGGGAATGCTAGAGTCACTCACCAGAGGGAGTCTGAGGGGCAGAGTTTTCAGTGACCTAAACTAGTATTGCATGGTAGTCAGTGGGGCAGGCTTCTACTCCTCAGCAAAGGTTTTCAGCTCCTCAGTGTAGGTTAGGTAAGGTTTTCACAGCTAGGAATTTAGGAGCTCCGATGACAGCTATACACCACTTCCCACACATGCCCACTTTCCCCTGAAAACAGGGGGAAAAAAGCTCATATTTCCAAGTTGACATTAATTATATTCTGATGAGTTCATAGTGGGGCAGTTAGTAATGCATTTAAGAAACAAGATATGGTCACATTTTTGTTTCCCTGTTTAATTTTTTTCTTGTTTTAGTCTGTTTCCTGCATTTAATATTTAAAACAAACAAGCACAAGCAAACACAGAAAAAACTTGGAAGGCTAAAAATCAAAAAAATCACAGAACCTTTCCACTTATATAATTAAATTAAGCATATTCTTCCCATGATGCATTGAGGCAATATGTTATTACAGACACAAAAGCACTTTGTAGTGTTGTATTATTAACTCCTTCTGGGGCCAGATGATTTTTCTGCCAGATTAGAATGAAGGAGCAATAGGATGTAATGTCAATTAACCTAATTGCTGTGGGTCTTTCAACACTAGGGCTTATGTGCATTCCCAGAATGGGGATGCAAAAATGTGTGCATTTAGGATTTTCAGATCTTTGGAGAGAGTTTAAAATGCTCTGGATATTACCCTGGTGAGAGCTGTGTTCTCATCTGCCTGAGCAGTAAAAATAGGCTATTTTTATTTAATTAGATGGTGGAAAGCTAGAGATTTCTCACATCAGTCCGATGGCAGATTCAAGATTTTACATATGTCAAAACAAAGCCATCTGGATTTGTTTATATTGCAGTTAGTCTTTTGCAGGAGTCCAAGTGGCTATTTGAGAGCCACTATAACATCAGCATAACAAATAAATATAGGTCAGGTTGCAGCCCTTTCCAGTTTCTTGGATCAACGTGGAGAACTCTTTGCTTACACATGTGCAGGATGAGTGTGTGTGAGGCAAACAAAGTTGTGTAAATGGAGACAGGGTCATAAAAGATCACATCTAGACATATGAAATCATATGAGTTAAAAGGCTGAGTCCCAGTTTTAAACATTCTCATTGCCTTATCTTTTTTCTTCAGTTCTTTCACTTCTCAATCCTGTTGCATTACATGGGCATAAATTTTATTTCTCTGTTTACAAATGCAGGATTTATTCAACAGAAGATTGAGTTTTTTAGGGTGTTTTACATAAATAAAACATTTTTCTTCTGAGTTAAAAAACAAACAAAACCAAACATTCCTGCTTGAAATAACAGAAATCTGTTTTAATTGATTGAAGGCAATTAACAAGATTGATTACTCAACCCCCCTGGAACCCAGTTAGGAATGTTTCATTGTGCAAGTGATAAATTTAGATGGTTTGTGAAGTTCCTGGTAAATCCTTGATTTGAGGTTATGACTTTGTTACAAATCATGACAGAGCAAAACTGTCAAATGGTACTTCCTCTCCTTTAAAGAGACCTCCAACTCAGCTGGCAAAGCCTTTTCTATTTGTCTAGGGGGACAACAATCTCTCAGTTTTATGGTAGTCCAGGATAGGAATGGCTTAATAAAACTCACTGAAAGAGAAATCAGTGCATAAATAATATAATGGGATCACCAGCAAAGGTTAGGTTGATTTGTAAAATTTGTTAACCGATGGGTCCAAAATCTTTCAAGTCCACTTCAATTTAGTTTTCTTTACTTATCAGAGCTCATAGGTAGGTTTTCCTGGCTCTGTGCTGTTATTTCCTTTGTCTAGAGTGGGACACATACCAACTCACACGTTGTCCTAAGCACCAGGCATGGAACTTACCCTGTGCAGCACATGAAGGTGCTTGGAGAAGTCTGTGTTTGGGGTGATCTGACTGTGCCTTGGGTCAGGAGGGGCAGAGGTTGTGATTTTTGACCTAACTGTGGTGAAAACTAATGATTAGGGTGAACTCAGAAATAGACCATGTCTCTTCTGTCACCTTTATGGTACAAAAAGAAAGAAAGAAAGAAAGAAGAGTTCAACTGCTTCAAATGTTCAGTTCTGTTTTCCTTCTAGATAATGGGAGCTCTTATGAACATTCGGAGTGTGGCCCTCCTGATTTCTGCCAGCTGCTCTCCTCTGGGTTGGGAGGCCGGTAGTGTAGCTGTAAGGCCTGGAAGCTGGAGCATTCCCCACTTTCTCACTCTCCATCTGTTTGGATTTGGAACTGGAAATAGTATTTGGATTGAGAATCTTGGAGAAAGTCAACAAACCCCTGGGAGCTGCCAAGCATGGTACTTCCTGGTGGCTGAGAAAAAGGTCTATGTCTTGAAGACTTGAAGGATAAATAAGTGATTGTCCTTCCTGGGGTGCAGCTGAACTTTAAGCCATGGCAGAAAAATGGCATAAATTAGATGTGTTAAAGAAAGATTCTGCTTTTGTAGCACCAATTTAGTCAAAACATGATGGTGATGGATGGGTCTTTGTGCATCCTCCCCACCCCACACATCCCCTCTCCCTTTTCTGCTCTCTCTGATGGGCTTTGTTTGGGTTTGTGCCAACATAAGAACACAGGGTGGGTGTTGCAAGAACAACTGTCTGGGTGCTTGCATAATTAAACTATTCCAGAGATGGGGGAGCTGGGACATTCACAATCAGCTTTGGTGCACATTGGCCAGCAAAAAGGTCTGAAATGCTGCTGGAAACTGCACCAACTTGGCAAATTGATCTCCTGAGGTTGCAGGCAGCTTTCTGGTGAATCCCCCCTGCCCTCACCCCTAGCAGGGACACCTGCAGGGTACATCCAGCCCAAAGATGAAGATTTTTTTTTTTGTAAGAGCTGTCTGAAAATGTTTAAGTAATAATCTTCAGTTCTTTAATTCGGGATGAATTTGAGGCAGAAATGTCCATCTAAAGTAATGAATATATTCTGAGAGGGTAGGATGTCATTACAATGAGTTAATTTCTTTTTTTCAGTAGTGTGGATGTCCATTCAGATACTGAATCTTCCTAAGTGTGATAGAGTTTGTAAGGATCGGTGAGTAGGAGGGAGGGAAAGGAAACTGATGGACCATAATACCAGGTCTGTGATTTCCAAACAACTCTGTAGTTATGACCCCTGGTTCTGACTAATCAATTTATGGATAAATTTTCCCTTTGAAAAACTACCTGTGTCAGTACTAGTTTTTTTGTTCAATGAAAAGGATCATTTTTGGTGACATCTTTCAAAGAGAAACTTTGAAATTAAATTAGATTTTTGTTTTTCAGATTTCTCCTGTTCAGTATAGTTATTGGAAAATAAGCCAATGAATAAATAGTTCACAAATAAAATTAGTTGGGTTTTTGTCATGTTTTTTTTTTTTTTATTCACAGTTTCCTATGAAATGTCACCAGCTTCAAATAAGAAATTTCCTTAATATGTTTCACTGAGGGAAAAGGAATAGATATTTTTCAACTCTTCTGTCAGCATATGCTCTGAGACACTGAATAATTATGAATCTCAATATACCCCTTTATCTAACAGCTTATATGTTTTATTAGTTTTGTGTTTTCTGAGGTTTATTTTTTTCTTTAGAGGGCTGTTGAAGAGATCAGTACAATTTAGCAATAGATTTGACAATTCATATAGACAGACCTAGAAATCTGACAAGAAAACACGTTTAGAAATCCCCAGTAAAACAAAGCCTGCTGGGTCCACAAGTTTTCTGAAAATTATTTTGGGTGTTTCGCTGTCATTTTCTAGTAAACATGAATAATAATTCCCCAATCTCCTGCTATGTCTGTTATTCATTATTTTATAGCTCCGTGTTGTATTCTACTTCAGACATAATTTTTTCAGGCTAAAAATCCCAGTCTGCCTAATCTTTCATCATTCTGAAGATATTTTACATCATTGGCCTACTTTGTGGCTGTTTTCTATATTTTTTTCCAATTCAACCATATATTTGTCAAATGGAGAGACAAAAGCATCACAGTTTTCAAGTTGGGGGTCACATAACTGTTAAAATATACAGTAATTTCAGTGCTTTCGGGTTGGTTGGCTGGTTCTCTTCTTTTTCTTGCAATTCCTAATAACTTCTTTGGGTTTTTGGCCATTTTTGAGTCCAGAGCTGATATTTCCATCCAGCAGTGTAGAAGGCTTTAGGATTCCTGAATGACCGTAGCAGATTTCCAACCTGTTTCAGAGGGGGTGTGTGGTGCAGATGATTTTGTCTGTGTGGTGTGGTGCTTTACATTTTCTGATCCTCTTTATTTTCCATTTTATTGCCTGATCATTTAATATCATCAAATCTTTGTGCAGCTTTTCAGTCAGTCTTTATTTTCACAAGCCAATGACTTCTGTGTTATCACTGAGTTGTGTAAGTTCTCTGTACTCTCTGTTTTCTTCGATATCACATTTAGGAAGCCAGAAATAGCATAGATCAGACTAGATTCCCATAAATGCACATTTCCTTTTTTCATATATGAGCTTGGTTTGGTTGTTTTTTTTTCTTTTCAGTCGTTTTCAACAAAAATTCATGGAAGGGTAGGTGCATGGTATCAATTATAGCATCATTATCAATCCATAAACTGATTCCTTTGAAGGCTAATAATAAATCTATAAGGTCTGTATTCCCTCTTAAAACACAAATGTCTTTTAGTCATTATATAATGATCTGCTTATTTATTCTTTTTTTTTTTTTTTTTAAGAATTTATACTAATTTATGGATTTATTTGTATGTGGGTACCACAGTCTATCTTAAAGTATCTTAAAACATGCCCCTGCATTTGCCACCTTCTGTTTCTCTGCTAGTGAAGTACATTTCCTTGATAGGATAGCCATCACAGCTAATAGTTGAGCAATTTTATATTGAATTTCTAAATCGTGGAAGAATATTAACTAAGCTTAGTGGATTTTCTCTGTTTATTTTATATGCTAATTCAGTACCTCAATTCAAAATAATTTTGTCACCCATAACTGAAAAAGGGCCTAGAGCCGGAAATACCCTAAGCTGGATCCTGCACTCTGCTCTCATGAAAAGAATTAATTCACCATCTCAACTATGGCTTTGTCTTTTTCAAGGCTGTCTTGCAGCGTTTTTGTCAGATTTTTTTTTTTCTTATCATATGTTCAGAAAGGTATTTATTGCTGGTTTTTATGCCTTATATCAAGGGAGTGAAATTTTTAAAAATTATGTGTTATGCTGGTATTCTGTACTTAGAGAGTTGATCCCAATTTCCATTTTTATCCCTTAATTGTGACTTCTTTAGAGGAAAGTCTTCCTACTTCAAATAACTTCTCAGTCTCTGATTTTACCAGATTGTTTTTACTTCTTTCCTTTTAAAGAAATTCGTTTTCAGCATAAGTGGTTTTGATTTATTTTAAATCTCCAATATGATGACTTAAAAATACTTAGATGGTTCTCAAAATAATTTATCCTGTTGTTACTTTTACAATCTTATTAACAAATCCTAGGTTTTATGTGTTTTCTTTCTTGAAGTCAATCTCTGCTTTAAAACAATACTTTAAGTTTGTGTGTGTAGTTCTTCATTTGTGTGTTGAAGTACAATTTTGTGTGGCCAGTGTTGCAGAGAAGCTCCTCAATAGCAGTGTTTTCATCCTGAGTGCTGTTTAAGTTTAAAGAACACATTGTGTCTGTGTGTTGGGTACCTTGCCTACCAACTCCAACAAATAGGCATTTCTGTTTTCTAAAATTTGGAGTTTAAGATGATAGGACAATGATACTCCCTATTCAGAGGTGACAAAGGCTTCTTTCCATTTTCACTAGACATGGATCTTTTCTTAATGCCTTATCTACCACTACGTGAAATAACAACATCATGTGGTCGTGTTTTTGATAACCCAGACCTAACAGGCTAATGTGGAAGAATTTCAATCTATATAGATGTTAGATTGGTCAATAGTAACTTATTGTCCCTACTGGCTTCTAAGCTTTCTTTTAAACATGCCATCTTTCCAATGGAAAACCAATGTTTCCCACTGCATCCTTACACACTCTGTACCCTTTACTGCCTCCTCAGTGTGGCTGCTTTCCACTCAAATGTCTGCTGGGGTGAGTTTTCAAACACACAGGGCATAACCCAGGTTAGTTACACTTCCAGAGTTAGCACATGTGTCTTTGACATAACCACAGAGACCTGTATTGACAGGCTCAGCCTAAATTTCCTGAGGCTGTGCTTCACTGGTTAAAATGAGTGCATTTTGTCCGTTTCTCTCCTGTAATCAAGAGTATGGACTTGAGCACAACTAATTTCTCAGGAAGTCACATGGACCACCAGTATGGGGAGAAATTGGACTCCTTGAAAATGCTAATCTGACACTTTCCAAGGATACTACATAATAAATTATCTGTGAGCCTGCAGAATTGCCGCGTTTTCCTTTAGTTATAATGTGTTGATTTAGTGGTGTTTTAAAGAACTGCTGTCAAAGATGTGTATTCTCCACATGGGTACTGGTTCAGGTGTTCATTAATGTTCCACTGCAGAAACTTGGTGAGTTCAAATGTGCATGAGACTGTAGCATTGATGCAGAAGCACTTGAGGGTATATCACTGTCCTTCTTTATCAGAAGTTAAATTTGTATATTTGCACAGTTCTCTTCTGTTTGCTAGAGAACAAGCTCATCTTTGAAGACTGAACTGTGAACGTACATCCTAGCCCAGTTTATTGTTCAGGCCTCGCTGTGTGCAAAGGGTTTGAAAGGAAATCCTGTAATAGGTTAATTTTCCTCTCTGTGGGTTGCATTGTCTAAAAACACTTGCTTCTTTCTTCCCTTCTTTGTTACTTTTCAAGGTGTAGCTACTCATACTGCTTTCAGGATAAAAAGAAAAACACCTTAAACACAATGCTTTCATCTTAATATTTGCAAAAAGTGTTAGGTGTTATTTCTTGTTCTAAAGATGAGCTCTTTCATGGATCCTATTCACGGATCCTTTCTTTCACCTATGATCTGGAGATAAAAAGAATGAAAGAGCCCTGTGTGCTATATTTCACACCTCAGGAGAAGGGCTTGTTATGCAGCTAATTGATTTCCTCTCTCCTCAACTCCCTCCTTTTCTCCCATTCTTTCCCCCCTCCTCAACTCCCACCTCTTTTACCATACTTACATGGGAAATACTGATACCGTTGGAGAGGTTTCTAAGATTTCTAGTTTTTAAAGTGTTGGCCTAGCTACGATTTAGGGAAAAACTGTAGGGAACTGAAAGGGAAAAGGGTGACTTTAGAAAAGGGTGGTAAAAAAGGTCTCTTTTTTAAGAGCAAACCGTTCAATTTCTATAATCATAGAATATGCTGAGTTAGAAGACACCCATCAGGATCATTGAGTCCAACTCAAAGCCCTGCACAGGACATGCCAAGAGTCACCCCATGTGCTCGAAAGCAATGTCCAAATGCTTTTTGAATTCATGCAGGCTTGGTGCTGTGACCACTGCCCTGGGAGCCTTTTCCAGTGCCCAATCACCCTCTGGGTAAAAATGTTGTCCTGATATCCAACCTAAACCTTCCCTGATTCAGATTCATGCTGTTCCCTGGTGTCCTGTAACTGGTCACCTAAAGAGATCCATACCTATCCCTGCTTTTGCCCTCATGAGCAAGTTGTGACTGCAATGAGGTCTCCCCTCAGTCTCCCCTCCAGGCTGAACAGACCAAGTGACCTCAGCCACTCCTCATGCAGCTTCCTCTCCAGATCTTTGTGGCCCTCCTTTGGATGCTCTCTAATTTTTTAATATATTTGTGTCGTGGCACCCAAAACTGCACATGGGACTCAAGGTGAGGTCTCACCAATGCAGAGTAGAGCAGCCTCTTAATTTGTATTGAAACACTATATTGAAATTATTGACTGGGGTTTTAAAATATAATTCCACTTTAAAATATAATTCCCTTCATATAAGCTATTTCTCTTCACTTAAACTATTACTCTGATTTGATTTCTTTAAAGTGTCTGTTGAAGTAAATATTGAGCTGCAGGTCTATACAGGAATAAATTCATTTTCTTAATATGCTTACATTTCTAAAATGGCATATGAGGCTCGTGAACCTAATGCCATGGCATACAAGGTTTAGGAATATTTGCATGCCTCGTTATTTGTTGTTCCTTTCCTAAATGGAGATGTACAGCAGAGGATGACAATGAGCATCTCTGTTTGCCTTCCTATGGGTGATCCATTACAACTGCTTAAAAACTGGTCATCTTGTTGTGTAAATCAGCATCACATATCTTGCTATTAGAGAGTTCCAAGAATCAGATTCTCTAGGATGGTCCTGTTTGGGGAAAGGACAAGAATGAAACTGTTGTTGAAGGTCCTAGGGACAGTCCAGCATGATGCATCTCAGGTTGCTCATTTACAGAAACATCTATTGCATAGAAACTCCTCTTGTTGAAAGAAACTATTTCCACCTTCCTTCCCTTGTGATCATCCACATGGGGGTAATGCTCATTTCAAAATCTGTTTTTTACAAGCACTGAAAATTCAAACTCACTAAGAAGTCCCCATATTCTTCTAATTTCTAAAATAAAAGTAATAGAACAGTTTTTATTGGTGGTCTTGATGGTCTGATGTGATCTTGGGCCTGCCAAGTGTATCACGACTCCATATGTCCTACCATAACAACAGTAATGGGTGTTATTTGTACGCCAGCAAAAATTACACTTCAGAGTCAGAATTTCAGGCCTCCTCCTTGGATCACTAACAGAAAGTTAGTCTCTTTTTTTTTTTTTTTGTGCTGTAGTTTAGAGAACATCATCATCTTCGGAGCCTACTGCTGAGGATTGTTTGGTGTGGTTGGCATAATGAAATGTGTGGTCAAAACTTAATGGGCAGACATGCATTTGGAAGACATTGCACATATGCCTGCCAAGATGCTGCAAAAGCTCATCTTACTCTATTGAAGGAGGAAGAGATGTGGTTTCCTTAAGTTGCTTTAGTGTCCTCAAGATTAATTTAATGTGGTGCAGTGATGGACCTCAATGTGAAAGTGGAATGACAAGACTCAAATGTAGGATGCTGCAAGCATTACAGTAATGGTTTTGTAGGAGGAAGATATGTCAATTAAATTTACCCCTCCTGTGGTGGAGACAAGTCTGTGTAACTCACTAGGCCAAGACTATGGCCAGGGTGCATGAGCACGGTTTCACTGCTCTGAGGGGTGGGATTGTGGCTTCATTGCCACCCACATGGAACAGCAGTAATAGGTGATAGTCCGAGGGCCGTACCAGGCTGGGAATTTTCCTAGTGATGTCCTTAACCCAGGCCCCACAGAGGCAGCAGACTTCCATAAAAGGAGGATCTGCCCAGTGTATTGAACTCTCTATTCCCCTGATTAGGGAGTTGCCTACAACTATAACCTCTCTTCTTCCCTTGTGAAAGTTGCTATGTGACAGAGGGGAGGGAGGGTTTAACAAAAAATGTGTGTGTAGGCACCTGCATGTCACTGTGCTATAGAACACTGGGGAAAATCAAGCCTACCTATTTTTCTTCTTCCACAGGATTTTACTTTACTGATCTAAATGCAAATGCTATCCAACTTTATAACAGCAAAATAATGTAAGATAATGAAGCACAATATTCATCTGAGGTCACTGTTGCATGGAGTAACTCACCCCTCTCTGGTGTCATCTTGCTGGATCCGTCTGGCAAATTACAACCAGAGAGATACCGAGTGTACAGCGCTAGCTATTTAAATGTACTTTGATGAAGCTAAACACAGGGAAGGTTCCCAGAGTTCCCCAACACTGACAGACATAAACACATTCACTGCATTGTTAATCCCACTAATTTAATGTAAAGCATGAAGGTCTCAGTGAGATTTATGCAGAACAGCTGAAATCTATGATTAGTGTTGGCAGCAGAAGAGCAGTTTCAGTCTCTTGGCTAAGGTTAATCTAGTCAAGGTACTAGGGAAATATTTATCCTTGTTGTGATTTAGTTTAAAATACTATCTTTATGTAGGATTGCCTTTAAGATAAAGTGCAGGAGGCTGAACAGAAGCAGGAATTAGCTGCCGACTTTTAGCTTAGACTTGTAATTTACAGGTTTAATTTTGCTGCTTGCCTCTTGCTTCTATTATTATTTATTTATGTAGCAGTGATGATATTAACAGCGATAACAGCTTCACCTCCAGGTGTTCCAAAGACAAAGCTGATTCTAAAATCTAAAGATAGGGATCCATTCTCCATCAATGAAATGCAATTTTGTGAGATGCAACTTCACAAATGTATGCAAAGAGTGTCTCAGCAGGGTAAGGAAATTGCTCTTGGTTCATTGCTGGGAAGAAGGGCAACCAGCCCAACTACAGATTGGATCAGGCACTTGGGCTACATCTGTATGAGGAAATGAGAGAAGACACAGACCATTTTCTCATCCTGAGGTCAAGTGATGTAGCTCATGTATTATCCATTTGGTAAATTTGCTTTCCTTCAAAAGAGATCACTGTACCCAGGGTGCCTATTGGGGAAGGTCTCTAGTGGATACAGAATCTCAGACTTTGCCAAGGTACAGTTTGGCAGACTCTGGAAACAGATTGATGCTAATTCAAACTGTTTAAAGATCAAACTGTCCATTTCAGTATGAAAAGATGCTGCTGAACAAAGGAAGAAAATAAATTAGAATTTTCCAGGGGTGAATTAGAACATGGAAAAAATGCGCAAAGTGCTAAAAATTCTCCAATATTTTATTTCATTTTCTTTGGTCTAAATAGAAATGTTTCACTGTCTTTAAGGGACCCACAAAATTCCATGTTTCTAATATCATCGATACACACATTTTTTATTTTGATGCAGATGTATTTAAAAAAGAATATCATATAGTTTTAATGGCTACTCTAAATTTTTTTTTAAATGCTTTTGCTTGCAAAATATTTTGATGATGTATAAATGATGGGTTTTATTGTAAAATCTGTGATTAGTTCTACCAGCTGTCAGCAGAAGGATGATAAGCAACATCCTTAATATAAATGTAGTTTACTTTGGGCAGTCATCTATCTGATGTTAATGATGTTAACAGCATTTGTTCCTGTATTTAGAAAGTAACTAACCAGACAGAAAGGTATGAATACAGTGTGATGGGGTGGATTAGCAGCAAATAACCTTCTCACTTGAGCAGGTCATTTAGGGGAGTGATGAATTAGTGTGGACCCTGACACTGCTGCATCTCCTCTCCCCTGCTTGTGCAGAAATGGCCAGTAGCTCAGAGGTGTCTAAATAATGCTCGGGAGCCCAGGTGGATGCTGCATTGCTGGAGCACAGCAGTCAGCCCCTCAATAAGTAACAAGTGTAATGCAGTCCCAGTAGGACTCCTGCTTGATCAGGAGTCATTTTCATCCTTGCTGTACAGGGAAGTTTAACTACCTCTTTGTAGACGATTTTTTTTTTTTCCTTTAGGGAGTGGAGGGATGAGATGGAAAGCTGTCACTTTCTCAGATAATATGTTATGGGAGGATAATTTTGACAGGTGCCTCTTCTGTTCTTTCCCCCCCTGCTCCTCCCTAATAGCAGCTCTGACAGCGTGCCAGGGGATATTGTTTCTGAGGTTATTGTCTGACAGTGTGCCAGGGGATATTATTTCTGAGGTTCTTGTCAAGGATGGGTGTTTCACGGAGAAAAATGTAGCTGCTGTTGGGAAAGAAGAAACATAAGCAAAAAGGCTTCTCTTTATGAAGGTAGGATAGGGTTTAGACTGGCTTGAGTCATAGTATTGAAGCTGGAAGCTGAAGCATGAGTCTGAAAAGAGGCAAATCAGCACGGAAGGCTGTTAACCAGAAATAACCGGTTACCTTTTGTCATGAAGACAATGGTGCATTTATAGGAAAGAGACATGAAGTGGAAAGAGATGCTCAGAGGTGACTGATGTGCTAAGTGGACACAACCTGCCCTCCAGCTTTTGGTTCCTGGACCAGGCTGATAGCTGTTTCCTCTTGGGCTCAGGCTGATACCTGCTTAAATCGGTGGGAAAATCTCCCATTTATATTCCTAGGCAGACAAGTTCCTCCAAGTAAATGTGCTTTGTTTCTACAGATGTTTTGAAAGAATACTGAAAGAAAATTTAACTTGCCTTTTGAAAAAGAGAGGTGGGAAAACAGAGTACTTAAGTTTGCCATCCATGTGCCAAATGTAGCTGTGTGATATTGAAAACAGAGGTCTAAACTTCAGCTCTTATAGGAGCTGAGCAGTCCTCCCTGTCATCCTTTCCTTGCCCCATGGTCTGGACCCCTCTAACAGCAGAAGAAATTGTTTTAAGGCCAGATGCTGAAAGAACAACTCCCAGGGGCCAGGTCCTGCTATGAACTCTGCTGGGCATTTGCACTGAGCTCACCCTGCAAACAAGGAGGAGCTTTTAGCAGTTCCCAGTCTGGGCACAAGGCGATGGAGATGATAGCAGAGCCATTTCACTGTGTTTCTTTGTGACAAGATATTAACAGTTCTGGCTTGATGTGTTAGGCAGGACTTTATCCATTACATAAGCAAAGCAACATTTTTCACTGTTGGCATTCACAGGATGCGGTAAAATGTTGAAGAAAAGCCCAAACATTTAGACTTTGAAATTATATTTTAGTTTTTATATCTTTTTGCATTTTAAGGCTGAGCTGAGGTGAAAGGGGGGAGTTTCTAGAATTGCCTGAACTGACAGTTACTTTTGTTTTGCAGCAGAAACTGAATGTATTTTTTAATTTCCATTGTTGCAGAAACCTGTAGCCACAAACCTGTCCAGGCCTAAGGTGCAGCTAGTGAGCACTGATGCAGTAGAATTTTTGTGTGAAATGAAACCCTGTAGCTTCCTATTAAAATCAGAGGCTGCTGAGTTTCCATAGGGTGTGTTCATGGCAATATTGTGTCCTTGTCATGGTAGCTGTCAGTCTCTTTCCACACATACAAGCAGAGACATAGGACCTCCTTCCATAACTTGTTTTTAGTCACTGGCTTCTTCCGTACCTGAATTTAGCACTCACACCCAATAGCCCCACTGAGTGCATTCTGGGTAACACAAACTTCAGCAGAACTGAAATCCCATTGCCTTTGGAGAAGATAAGAGTCAGAGTTTGTTTCAGCCTGAAAAATGTGAAAAGCTAGGCAATACTTTCTCCTTCCTCTTTCAGATTTCCATGTTGTTCCTTCACTGAAAATTCATGCTTTCTTTAAAGTGCACGTACATTCAAGTACTTGGGAGTCATTCCCCAAGAAGTATGTTCTATATCACAGCACAAACTCCTAGCTCGTGAGCTTTCTAATCTGGCAAAGGAAGTTTAAAGGGGAGAATGACATTATTTTACTCATAAGTACTGCAGTTTTGGGATTTATGAAAGTCTTAGCTGCTTTTTGTCTCCCTTTGGTTCCTTTACTAAGCTCTGGATAGCTTGAATTAAGTGCCCTCTTGTCCTTTTTCTTCAGGCACTGGAGGCAGCACACTGTGATGTCACAGGTGAGATTTGAAGGTGGAGTGCTCTTTTCTGTGCTTGTATTTCTTTTAGTGAAGGTTGAAATGTTGTAAATTGCTAACATCTGTGTTATATTCCCCCTGCACATTTATAATCTGATTATTTTTTTCCCATCAATTCAGCTGTTACTTTGGCAGAAATAAGAGTTTTCAATATGTCTTAAAATACCTGCCCTGGAAGGTTGTTAACCTCAGGTCTGCCTGCTCACCGTTTTTGTGGCTGAGGATTGTGCCGATGTTGCTGCTTGCATACTCATTTTGAACCCATTCCATTACCCACCTAACAAAGTGGGGGAGCAGAATGTATTCAGCAGAGCCATTATGGGAACCACCTTCTGCAAGTCTGTAAATAAGTTGCCATTTGCTGTGCAGAGTTCATGCTAGGGGAGGCTGAGATAAAGTCCTGCATCTGATGTTATCTTTTGAATTGATTAGGCTTTCATGAGCACACACTTGCACCCAATTTCTACTTGTCTGTTGGGAGGTGGAGACCAGTCTAAGACTTTGGCCAAAGGATGATCTAAAGCTCATCAAATCTCACTGGTATGATTTGGCATAGCTCTGAATTAATGCATGAGGTAAAGAAACAAATGTGTGTCTGCAGGGTTATCAAACAACTGTCATATTTCTCCACAGTTGCATGACATTTTCCTGAACTGCCCTTGAAAAGCTTTTGGGATCCCTCTGAATGGGGAAGTTGTAAAAATAGCCCATTTAGTTGAATCGTTGTTTTTCCTGAGGGACTCATCCATGCAAATTCCAGGCAACAACAGCGGTTTTGAGATTTATGCTTCATTTCAAAATTTTCTTTTTCATTTATACTGGAATTCCATTTTGTCCTATTTCACTGTAGTCCACGAGCTAGGTGAGCTGAGCTTTGGGAAGAGCATTTGTACCTGCTTGTCTCATTGCCATTCCTCCCTACACGCTGACAGCTGCTGCCCAAGAGGCAGCACTGAGCCGGTCGGACCCTGCTCCAAACCACTGCAGCTGCTCTCCCCTCACCTTTCCGTGCCAGTGGGACCTGCCTTTGCTGGCTCATAAAAAAAGCCTCATAAAATATTACTGTGGTGCCGTGGTCTGTGTGACAGCAGAGCACTGTGCAGCCAGGCATTGTGAAACAAGCTTGGTCTGAGGAGCAGCCCTGGCCAGCTGTTAACCTTGTGGCTGCTGGCACTGGGGAAAAGCCTTTGCCTTCAAGAAGCTGGTGGCAAAATTAGGCACTAATGGAGCTCTTTGATTTATAAGCCCCACAGAATGCCAGAGGCAGAATTTCCCAGGTAAATCATCTGTCTGTTGTGTTTACAGGGCTTGTTAAAAGACACAGATTGAAGTGTTGTGCTCCCTCCCAGAGCAACTGTGTTGCATGGGAAATGCAGGTGCTTTGTTTTCTGCACTTGTTTGTCATTTTGTTCCTGGGAATTAATCCTTATCAACAACAAGTTGTAATAGAGGCCATTTCTCAAGAGGACTGCTGCCATTCTCACTGATAGGTTTACTGTTAGTCAATATTTGAACCTCCAGGGCTGCAAAATCTGGTACCGCATCCTAGTTTCATCTTCTTTAATGGATGAATTTTTTTCTGTGTCAGCTGTGGATCTAAGTTTTCAAGTGACCGTCTGTGGCAATTGGTATAATTCAGTCAATGGTCTACAGCCCACAGGTGGTCTGTAAAGCATCAAAAGGTGATCTGTGTACCAGTGGGAGCTGGAAGGGAAAATCAAAGCAATCCTGAAGGCACCCACAGCGATACCTCGCCAGTACGAGCAAGCAGGGATGTGCCAGCTGCACACAGAACCATCTCATAGGCACAGATCAATGGGTACAGCATTGCCTGTGGATTTCCTTTCCCCAAAACTGTCATTAGCTCTTCACTTATTAGAGGAGCTTGAGGAAAAAAAAGGTGCTGTAAGGGCTGTGTTGGACCTCTGAGTAGTTTATTTTTACCAGTGTGGCTCTTTCAGTGTGGGAAGGATGTTTTTACATAGTTGCCCATCAGGTTTGAAGTGAACTGCTCTGGAGGCTGGATGTGGATGATTCTGGCTCTTGCTTGAGGTGTTGAGGGGAAGATACATAGCAGAGATGCCAGTGTGTAGCCATCGAGATCAGCTTGCAGTGGGTGTGGTACAGCTGTGAATCTGGCAAAACCACGACCTCCTTGATGGCACAGGCAGTCCCTAGAGTATGCTGGACACCTCAGCTTGTTTCACAGTATTAGGGCATACTTTTTCTTTTGTCTCTTACTTTTCACCTTTCCTTTCACTCTCGTCACTGTATTTTAAGCTTTTCTTCACAATTGGGAGAACTGGAAACTCCCTGTTCCCCCTCTGCTGTTTTTCTTCTTTCTTTTTTATCTTATTAAAGGTGAGACATTTACACAATCACAGGACTCCAACAACATGAGCCTTTAGAGCAAACAAACAGGAAACAGCAGTCCCCTTTATGCATCTTATATATGCATGAGTGTCTTACTAAAAATGTGAGGACTGCCACAGCTATGACTGTGAGGTTTACTCTCAACTGATAATTTCATTACTGAGAAGAACAAGATTTTTCACTTGAAATATAAGGAAAAAAATCTCTGCTGGAATTTGAAATTGGGTCCTATGTGGAAAGCAGTATGAGTAAGATCAGGACATCTAGAAGTGCTGTTTGTTCTACTCCTCAAAACATATCTGATGGATGAAGCTGTAAACTGCTGTATTTGGTTAACTTTGAATTAACATCAACAAGAATCTCCATTAAAAAAAAATATATATATAGCTTAATTTGTGAGAGGTTAGTTAACTGTCGCATAATATTTGTAGAAAACAAGATCTTATGCATAAAAAGTTCAGAACTAGAGGTATAAGAAAAAGCAAAGCTTTGAGGATGACTAGGATAACCAAATTTTTTCCCCTTTTCAGCCTGATAATCTTCTAATAGAAATAATTTTAATTGTAATGGATTAATCCAAACTCTTACCTGAGCCCCACACAGCTGTTTACTCTCCTCCTGTGGGATGGGGAAGAGAATTGGAAGATTAAACATGAGAAAACTCATGGGTTGAGATAAAGACAATTTAATGGGTAAAGCAAAAGCCACCCACACTTTTGCAAGCAGAACACTCACCAATTCCCATGGACAGGGAGGTGTTCAGCCATTCCCAGGACAGCCAGGCTCCATCACACCTAACAGTGACTTAGGAATACAAATTCCATCACTCTGGACATCTCCCTGTCCTCCTTCTCCCAGCTCGACCTGCTGAGCACAGTGCCAATGGGATGGGATATCCCAGTGCTCAGCTGGGGTCAGCTGTCCTGGCTGTGTCCCCTCCCAGCTTCCCATGCCCTCCAGTCTCCTCCCTGGTGGGGTGAGGAGCAGAAAAGGCCTTGACTCTGTGCAAGCACTGCTTCAAATAACTCATCATCTTTGTATTATCAACGCTGTTA
>VZTR01010959.1:191708-220905 GCA_013400775.1 Chaetops frenatus
TCCTATGTGGAAAGCAGTATGAGTAAGATCAGGACATCTAGAAGTGCTGTTTGTTCTACTCCTCAAAACATATCTGATGGATGAAGCTGTAAACTGCTGTATTTGGTTAACTTTGAATTAACATCAACAAGAATCTCCATTAAAAAAAAATATATATATAGCTTAATTTGTGAGAGGTTAGTTAACTGTCGCATAATATTTGTAGAAAACAAGATCTTATGCATAAAAAGTTCAGAACTAGAGGTATAAGAAAAAGCAAAGCTTTGAGGATGACTAGGATAACAAAATTTTTTCCCCTTTTCAGCCTGATAATCTTCTAATAGCAATAATTTTAATTGTAATGGATTAATCCAAACTCTTACCTGAGCCCCACACAGCTGTTTACTCTCCTCCTGTGGGATGGGGAAGAGAATTGGAAGATTAAACATGAGAAAACTCATGGGTTGAGATAAAGACAATTTAATGGGTAAAGCAAAAGCCACCCACACTTTTGCAAGCAGAACACTCACCAATTCCCATGGACAGGGAGATGTTCAGCCATTCCCAGGACAGCCAGGCTCCATCACACCTAACAGTGACTTAGGAATACAAATTCCATCACTCTGGACATCTCCCTGTCCTCCTTCTCCCAGCTCGACCTGCTGAGCACAGTGCCAATGGGATGGGATATCCCAGTGCTCAGCTGGGGTCAGCTGTCCTGGCTGTGTCCCCTCCCAGCTTCCCATGCCCTCCAGTCTCCTCCCTGGTGGGGTGAGGAGCAGAAAAGGCCTTGACTCTGTGCAAGCACTGCTTCAAATAACTCATCATCTTTGTATTATCAATGCTGTTACCAGCACAAATCCAANCTTCAAATAACTAATCATCTTTGTATTATCAATGCTGTTACCAGCACAAATCCAAAACACAGCCCCACACAAGCTACTGTGAATAAAACTAGCTACACTTCAGCCAAAACCAGCACAAGATCACATGTTTTAAAGGGTGGTTTTTCAAGGAGATAACTGGGATTGTGAGAGATTATTTCAGTAAAGTTGTTCATCTTCAGGGGCAAGCAATAACAGCAATGAAATGCAAAGAATGTTTTAGGAAGGGAGATGTATATGGTCTTCTGCATTCATGACTGGATGGAAAATAAGGCCTTTTTTATATAGAAAAGAATTTTCCCAAGTTACTCTTTTCAAGCTGAAATGAAATAAACGTGGTATGGTTTTAAAGGATTGTGTCTCAGANGAACTGCTCTGGAGGCTGGATGTGGATGATTCTGGCTCTTGCTTGAGGTGTTGAGGGGAAGATACATAGCAGAGATGCCAGTGTGTAGCCATCGAGATCAGCTTGCAGTGGGTGTGGTACAGCTGTGAATCTGGCAAAACCACGACCTCCTTGATGGCACAGGCAGTCCCTAGAGTATGCTGGACACCTCAGCTTGTTTCACAGTATTAGGGCATACTTTTTCTTTTGTCTCTTACTTTTCACCTTTCCTTTCACTCTCGTCACTGTATTTTAAGCTTTTCTTCACAATTGGGAGAACTGGAAACTCCCTGTTCCCCCTCTGCTGTTTTTCTTCTTTCTTTTTTATCTTATTAAAGGTGAGACATTTACACAATCACAGGACTCCAACAACATGAGCCTTTAGAGCAAACAAACAGGAAACAGCAGTCCCCTTTATGCATCTTATATATGCATGAGTGTCTTACTAAAAATGTGAGGACTGCCACAGCTATGACTGTGAGGTTTACTCTCAACTGATAATTTCATTACTGAGAAGAACAAGATTTTTCACTTGAAATATAAGGAAAAAAATCTCTGCTGGAATTTGAAATTGGGTCCTATGTGGAAAGCAGTATGAGTAAGATCAGGACATCTAGAAGTGCTGTTTGTTCTACTCCTCAAAACATATCTGATGGATGAAGCTGTAAACTGCTGTATTTGGTTAACTTTGAATTAACATCAACAAGAATCTCCATTAAAAAAAAATATATATATAGCTTAATTTGTGAGAGGTTAGTTAACTGTCGCATAATATTTGTAGAAAACAAGATCTTATGCATAAAAAGTTCAGAACTAGAGGTATAAGAAAAAGCAAAGCTTTGAGGATGACTAGGATAACCAAATTTTTTCCCCTTTTCAGCCTGATAATCTTCTAATAGAAATAATTTTAATTGTAATGGATTAATCCAAACTCTTACCTGAGCCCCACACAGCTGTTTACTCTCCTCCTGTGGGATGGGGAAGAGAATTGGAAGATTAAACATGAGAAAACTCATGGGTTGAGATAAAGACAATTTAATGGGTAAAGCAAAAGCCACCCACACTTTTGCAAGCAGAACACTCACCAATTCCCATGGACAGGGAGGTGTTCAGCCATTCCCAGGACAGCCAGGCTCCATCACACCTAACAGTGACTTAGGAATACAAATTCCATCACTCTGGACATCTCCCTGTCCTCCTTCTCCCAGCTCGACCTGCTGAGCACAGTGCCAATGGGATGGGATATCCCAGTGCTCAGCTGGGGTCAGCTGTCCTGGCTGTGTCCCCTCCCAGCTTCCCATGCCCTCCAGTCTCCTCCCTGGTGGGGTGAGGAGCAGAAAAGGCCTTGACTCTGTGCAAGCACTGCTTCAAATAACTAATCATCTTTGTATTATCAATGCTGTTACCAGCACAAATCCAAAACACAGCCCCACACAAGCTACTGTGAATAAAACTAGCTACACTTCAGCCAAAACCAGCACAAGATCACATGTTTTAAAGGGTGGTTTTTCAAGGAGATAACTGGGATTGTGAGAGATTATTTCAGTAAAGTTGTTCATCTTCAGGGGCAAGCAATAACAGCAATGAAATGCAAAGAATGTTTTAGGAAGGGAGATGTATATGGTCTTCTGCATTCATGACTGGATGGAAAATAAGGCCTTTTTTATATAGAAAAGAATTTTCCCAAGTTACACTTTTCAAGCTGAAATGAAATAAACATGGTATGGTTTTAAAGGATTGTGTCTCAGAAATGTTTCAGAATATTTTTTATTTAATGAAATTCTAATAAAACAATTGAATGCTGAGTTTAGTAAAACAAGGATACATTGAAATTTGAGATTTTACACCATCTATTATAAAATTCAGAAAAAAGTCGGAATGCTTGCATTTGAGGAAAAAAAAATGAGTGGAGGCAAATCCCTAATCTTTTTAACACATCCTTCAACCATCAAAATGAATTGTAGGTCTACTTTAATGGACTTCCTCCAATTTTGCTCACAATTGCCCTGTGTAGGTGATTGGTGCCAGTTTTTGAGCTGCAGAAGCATTTTAAACTGGTACAACTTTTTATGATGAAATTTTATGCTTACAAAATGCAGGACCTCTTTTACAAATATGGCTCTCCTGTGAGATTATGTTTTTGTGTGTTCTTTCTTTGGTTTTCATGTTTTATGGAACTGTTAGCTTCAAATTTCAATCCTAGCTGAGTTACTCAAATGTTCTGAAGATTGCAGGAAGTCTGTGATATTCCTGGGCCAATATTACAGATAAGGGTGTAAAGATGAATTGAAAATGCTTCAGGCAGGAATACAGCCTTGATGTTTTTTCTGAAGGTTTTTCTTTGAAATCCCTCAGTCATTCTTCATCCATGAGAGAATTTCCTCTTGTTAAGTTATAATTCTGACTAGGGCCATTAATTTTGTCTTGCTGTTGCAGGCAATTAATCAAATAGGTAGGGAAAGAAATTAAATTATTATTGTTTGCGTGCTTTAACTCTCTCAGGTGCAAACACAATCAAAATGCTGATTCTCTTGTGTACTTACTCAGGCTTTTACCTCCTCCTGTTCTTTGCTTGAGTTTTCTGTTGGATATCTGGAAATACACTGCCTTGTTCTTCTTCCCAGGCTGTGGACAAGCTTCATGGCTTGTGTCTATCATTTTGTACTTCCATGAGTGCACCAAAAGCCTAAATCAAGCCCCATCCTTCACTGTGTTGATGGAACTCTGACTATTTTAGGGCTTGATGGAATATTATAGTGCACAGGAATAGCCTGGGTTGGGAGAAATTGTGCAGCATCTTCAGTATCATCCCCATCTACAACCTGCTTTTGTAACTCTGTGTATACATACCTGCACTCTGCTGAGGGGCTCTGTGTGCTGCTGCCTGCCTCATTTCCCTTCATAAGAGATGCAGCACTCAGAAGAAAACTCGAAAATCAATTTAAAAAATGTTTAGTAATTTTTGAGACTAAAAGAAGAGAGTGGCAGTTCACAGCCTTTGTTCAGAGTGCTGGATTCACCTCTTGTTGCTTAATGTCTCACCAAGGCTCTTTGTCCTTCCAGGTTTTCACAGGGAACAGCAATGCTGACAGTGTGGTTCACCACAAACTGCTGCACTCCATGAAAGCTCGGTTCTTGCGCTTCATCCCTCTGAAGTGGAACATTGGTGGGCGGATAGGACTGAGAGTTGAGGTCTTTGGCTGCTCTTACAGTAAGTGGCTGCATCTTAACCCACATTTTGTCAAAGAGCTTTTACTTGGTGCTGGTGTTGCTGCGGCAAGAGTCCAGTAAAAGTTTTATGAGTTAAAATATAGTGTGGAATGCATTGCCATTGTTGATTTTTTTCAGTGGTTGTTCTTGCCTTTCTGCCCAGGGATGTGCTGCCCATCTCGCTCAGCTGGTGACGCCTCCTCAGAGCTGAGCCCAACACAGAGCAATTTGCTGCTTGTGGGAGTGCCAGGCAGTCAGATGCTGCAAAACCTCCTGCCCACTGGAGGCCATAAAGCTAATTGAGATCTTTATAGGGCTGTATTTGCCTAGATAGTTCATTTCTGGGTTAAGGCAAGTTATCTAGTTGTGAAGTGTTGTGGATTTTGCAGCTGTGGTTATATTTGAGGCTGATGACTTTACAGCTTCAGAGTGCAGAGAACCTGTCTGCTGATTTAACTGCTTTTACCTGAATGCTTTCTCTGGCCATTCTTAATACATGATGGTATTTGATGATCTGGTCTGTAGTGTTTTGGGCTTTGGAGGAGCCTATAAATGTTATGGTGTTTTGGCAACAAATCTTGTTGTAGTGCTGCAGATGTATGACCTATGACCATGGCAGACTGGGAATGTAAGGCAAAAGGACTGGTGCTGCTCCATTGGAGAAAACACAAGTCCACTCATGAGAAAATGCAAGTCCAGTATTTGTTTCTCAGGTGACTTTGTGTTCATTTTTTTGTGACTTGAGATGCTGCTGGGAACAGGAGGGATTTTGTTGTGGAGAGTTCAGGAGATTAACAGCATTTTACCAGTAAATTCAATGTGCTGTGGCACAAGTGTACTGGTACGCCTCCCCATTTAGCTGAGGTCTTTATCTGTTCCTCCCAAGCATGGACTGTAACAGAGTAAACATAAAAACTGTTTCAGAGACAAATTCATCTAAGCTAAATGAAAGATATTTTTATTAAACTTTTTGATTCACATGTTCCTGCTGAATAGAGGGATAGCTCCAAGACTTTCTGGGGTCTTGTAATTGCACATGGATCTTGGGACTGTTTCACATGGTTTCACAGAAAGATTCTTATGGTTTCTGTGTAGATCATCCATTTAGCTTCTTTTAGATGCTGTTTCTACACCTGTACAGGCACTGTGAACTGACCTACAACAGGCTGGTCTGGATGCACAGTCATTAGGGCAAGAGACCCTTTCCAGGTGTATCAGTGAGCATGTGAACTGTAATATGAAATGTGAAATCAACTGCCTTTGGTGACATAATTCTGAAACAACCAGCTAATCTGTTTTCAAGAGCTTTCTTCTATTAATGATCCCTAAACCTCTGCAGTTAAGAGTATAGTCCAAACAGATGTGTAACAAATAGAACTTGAACTTTGGGAAGATTCAAACATTTGTGGCTGATTTTTCTTTTTCTGGTGCTAGTCCATGGGATGTACTACAGGAGCACTACTTTCATGTCAGACTATGGTTGTATTTTCTATGATACAAAGAAGATTTCAGAGTCACTTGCAGGTTGAGTTGCCTTGTGCTATCATCTAAGTCTTCATCTTTGTCCTGTACTCTGCAGTTGCAGGAAATAAAAGTGCTTGTGCAGAATTAAGGTATGAGATTAAAGTGAGCCAGAAAGGAAATAAAGGGATTCATAAAACATTTACAGGGTGTTGAAATATTCATTCCATTTATATAAATGTGCCATTCACATTTCTCTCTGGCAAATTGCATATGCCAGGCAATACCTGTCTACAAGTTGTGCTTATGTAGTTTCACTGTCTTGGCTACTCCTAACCCAGATGCACTAGCACTGCACAAAAGATGTTTGATCTTTTATAAAAATGTCATGTTTGGTGGTATACTGACAGAATATCTGCTGCAGATCCTGGGCTGGGGTACAGCTACATAACTGCATTTTGTAAAGTTGATAGCAGATGGACTCATCCACTGTGTTCAGTTGTAGCACAAGAAATATTAATAATCTGGGGAAAAAATTTAAAAATTACAAAGCTTAAGTTTCTAGACAGGCTGTTGAACAAGCCAGGAAGGAAAATGAACTAGAAGAATAACAAGTATATTGAATGTGCACCATCTTCATGCATGTGTCTGTATGTATATGTAAGAAGGGATGTGGTGCTGTCAGTAGAAACAGCATCAGCTGATACAAATCCATCAGTAGGAGCCACCTATGGCTTCCCTTCTGCCTTTTTAGGTCAATGTGACAGTCACGTGGCTGCAGAAGGCTCTGCCATCTCATTTTTTGGAATATGACTGTCAAAGTTCCCAGGAACACAATCCTGTGCTAACTTTTGCAAGTGCAGCTTTCCATGATGACTGTTTAGTAGGGGGCACATGGAAGGCATCAGGTCCTGTGGGGCAACTGCCAGATGACACTACCAGGACACAGCCACAAAACATACTGAGGAATCCTGAAGTGTGACCTGGATGTCAGAGTGGGTAACTTAGCCTGTGATGGTACTGTGCTGCTCAATGGCACTTGTTGTTTATTGTTTCTGCTAAAAAAAGTTTACTATGAATTTATTCCTCAAGTCTCCCTGTCAAGCAGAAGAGCTTTCATTTTTTTGTCTTTGTTTCCTTCCTTCCTCCCTTTTCCTTTTCACCCTCTATTCAGCTGCCAGTTAACATTGTTTCTTGGGAAAAATGAAAACTTTTTTTGAACAGTAAAGCTGTTTCAATTATGAGTGTACCTGGTCCTATCCCATACAGATTGAAGTTCCTATGATTAAAGGACTCCAAGGCCATCATATCAGCTGTCATTCACAGATAGCCTGCTAATTGTTTACTTTCTTCAGAAAACATGTAGTTAAATGAAAATGAATTACATTTATTTGAAATTCTTGTAAAGATCTCATCTGGTATCCTCAAAATAGGTACTGAAATAGGAAGGAGATGATGATCTGAAAACATATATTAGCGCTTCCTGTTAAGAAAGAGCATTGATGATGAGTTCTATGGAAAGTTCCACGCAGAAATATGGGTAAGCCCTTGCTGTCCCTTTGCAGCAGTGGCTCCAGCAGTGTATTTGTAACAGATAAGCAGAGCTGCAGCAGAGGACATGCTCAGACAAATGGCAAACCAATTGCTTTTGATGCTGGAGGTGGCAAGGGGCGACAAGTGTATCTTTATGCTTGGGAAAAGCCTTGTTTAGCTTGGCACAAGAAAAAAGAAAATTGCTGATACAATTGCTTTTATAGGATAAGATTTATAGCTGCATTGAAGATGCTGATCATATTCTATAACTGGTTAACAGCCTAAGGTGCATCAGCAGAATTGGGGGTATGTGCACTTAACAGGCTGGGATACCACAGAGGAGAAACAATGATAGGGTGGCAGACAGGGTGTCTTCTGAGAACAGAACTCTTCATTTGCAGTCCAGGACTCTGATTTCTCGTATTTTGCTGTCGTTGCTTCAGGGAATATGACCTGATATTGTACTTTTTTATTAAATGATATTTTTACTGGATTCTTTTTCTGTCTCTCTTTTTTATCTTTTCTTTTTATTTTTTTCCCAACTTCCTTCATCCTCTCCCTTGTCTTCCTATGAGATAGAAAAGAACTCATTCCAGAGAACTGCTTAATGTCTGATGGTCATTGACCAGTAGTGTTTGTAATCAAATGCACAAGGTAAATGATTGCTTACCCAAAAGAAGGAGAGATTTGTGATAGGGACAAAGCTGCCTGGCAGAACAGTCACCTCTGAAGTGGTCATCCACATTCATCCCTTGGGTTGTATGTCTGGGAGGGAGGTGGACATGGCTTTAGGGTCATCCAAGGCAGTAAGCTGTCACTGACCTGGGGGCACATCTGTTCAGGCCAGGCTCTTCCCTTCTGCCAGGAGTTAAAGATTCTGTTCACTGCTGCAAGCGCAAGGCTGAAGGTTCCTGCCTCACATGGCAGCTGTTCCTAGAGTTAATCCTCTTACAGAATTTCTTTGCTAAGAAAGTGTTCATTTTTCCCAAAATCACAAGGAAGAAGGACTGTCTTTTAAAGTATGGCTGTATATCCTCTCTGCTGCTGGGAGCAGATTGCTGCACGGGTAAACTGTGCTCTCACACTGCTGCCAGCCTGTCAACAGCCTTGTTGATGAGGACAGTGTAGAAAAGAGCCCAGAATGAGTAAAGTCTGTCTTCAGGGAGCGTGAAAGCAGCAGCAGGCAGTGCAGAATGAAATCACATGTTGTGTTTTAGTCTGTTATTACTACAGATTTTCTGAGACTTGAAACATTTTGGATCCTCGTTCTCTTGCTTGCAAGAGGGTTATGGACATATATGGACTAAATAAACACTAAGCAAACACCAAGCAGGTTTTCTGGAGTGGCTGTTTTTAACAGGAACCAACGATTTGTTGTCATGCAAACTGCTACTAATGACTTTTGGCTGCCAGTGTTAGCATTTATTTGACATATTCCCATTTCATTCAGGGCTATTTATTGGCCAATGTGCTCACAACTGATAATTAGTGAGGCAGAACTTTTCAGAAACAGGTTTTCCTTTGTGATATACTCTGTAAATGTCAGTATTAGAGCTCTTCAAGAAATCGTGTTATGCTGTGGCTTAGTGGAGAGTTAAGAACAAGAACTGAAGTGTGAATTTAGACTGGCTGGAGCCTTGGATCCTAGAAAAAAGATTTTAAAAGGCTGCTTTTGTAGCAACATTGAATCAGTGCACCCTTGCTCTTACAGTACCTTCGGTTTTAAGAGTTAGGAGGAAAATCAACTTTAGGTGCAAAATGCTCTGGAAATCAAAGATTGTAAGTTCTTCATAAGCTATTTGCTGATTCCTGCCTGTGTTAAAATGAAACCATTTTTAAAAGACACTTGTGATTCAGTTTAAACAAATTGTAGTATTTAATGTAGTTGGAGGAAATTCACAAGAACTAAACTACCAATTTAATTCCCTTTATAGAAAGTGGCAGTCAAGGTGTTGATAGAGAGAAGTCAGCAATGCTGAAGGAGCTGTTTCTTAACACCTACTTCAGAAGTTAAAAAACAGTAAGAACAGATGGCAAGAATACTTTCGTATTTGTGATAATTCCTAAACTAGCAACTGTTCCACAAATGATGGGAAGCAGCATGTTATAATTCTGACATCACAGATCAGAAGTTGGTATTAGTTTATTCAGGAGTGAATTCTCCCCAGGACTGAGTTTCTTTGTAGTTTTATTCTCATGAAATCAGTTGTCTTCTGATTTGGAATGAAGTTGGTTTTGGAGTTACAGAATTTTGCACCAAATTTAAATGTTGTACTTCCTGCGAGTTTGTAAGTTTGTGCCATCAAACTTCTGTACAAACTGTCATACTGACAGGCAGAAATTTTTATGGCAGTTTCCATGGTAACAGAACGTTAACAGCTGTTTTATTTTCTGAGCTTTTAATAATTTTTAATTGCAAACCTCTTTAAATATTTCACTTAAAAAAAGAAAAAAGAAAGAAAGAAAAAAAAAGGCTAAAACTGTCCCCCCCAGCTCCTATTATTTTTGATTTTTAAAAATGAGCAGATGAAACTAGTGTTAATGCTTAAAAGGATAGAAGAACTCTCAATGGAGTTTAGGTGACTTAAATTACTGACTTGAATCACAGTTGCTGACTGGAAGTTCTGGATCATATGAACATCTAAGTTATTTTTCGAAAGAAAATAGAAAACTGATAGCTTTGGGTTATGATTAAAATGTATGGTTTGCAAACAAAGATAGTCTCTGCTCTTTCTTCTTGGGCACTAGCAAGGTGTTACCTTTGTGTATATACCCCAGTAGTTATGTAGCTTAGTAAACCTCTGTTCAGATTCTTCATTGTCTGATATTCGTAATTTTTAATATTTTTCTTAACAACGGGAAATAGCAATTAAAAAAATTGATATTTTAAACACAAATCGTGTCAAATTGCAGTTGGATAGAAATTGGAATTGAAGTAACGTGTGTCAGCCAGATGTTTGTATACAACGTATTAGTTAAAAGTATTTAAAGCTACCTGAAATATTCTGGTTATAGATACATTTAAAAATTTGTTTAAAAATACATTTTTGCTTAAAAGACCGCTTTATAAAGCAAAGAGAGTACTGCAGGCTGCTGCTGCCAAAGAAAATATTAATTGCAATTGAGGAACAGAAAGCTTGTTTCCTACCAGAACGATTGGGTTTTCAGAGGCTGGCTGAAGGGGAAAATATGTTTCTAATAGGATTTTCAAAGGTGTATAATCAGTTTAGATGCCTAGTTCCCATGAAATCTCTTCAAAAGCTTTTTGAATTGATATTTGACTATTCCTGCCAGCCTAGTCAATTTGCATGCAGAAACATGGCTGATAAATGCCCATCACAAGCAAGCAGCCAGCCCTGGGAGGCTGAGGGGATTCTTATTTGAATGCAGAGGTGGATGCAGGCATGGCTGACATGCAGGAACAGCTCAACAGACACTTGTGAAGCTACAAAAGTGGAGTGAGTACTGAAGTGTTCAAAGTAATGAATAACATCCTGAATGTATTTGAGATGAACAGCAAATGTGGCAAGGGATGTTCTGGAGGTCTGAGTATGATGGAAGGCACCTGTTCTGTTCTCAAAAGTTAAGTGAGAGAGAAGTGTTGTATGAGGAAGTGCAAGTGCAGAGGTGTTCTGGGCTTATTCTCATGTTCCCTTTCCCCAGCAGAGGGAGAGCATTGGAAATGGATGAAATGTGGTTGCCCAAATGACCTGTACATCCTGTGGATGTACACTCAGGACAATACCTGACTCCAAATTGTATTTGAAAAGATCCTGAGAGAAATACAGTCCCTCTTCTGATGCTGCCCTCCTTGTCATTTTGCCTTTTTTTTTTTTTTCTTCCAGAGTCAGATATTGCAGACTTTGATGGCAGAAGTTCACTTCTCTACAGGTTCAATCAGAAGCTTATGAGCACATTCAAAGATGTAGTTTCCTTGAAGTTCAAGAGCATGCAGGGGGATGGAGTCTTATTCCATGGAGAAGGACAGCGTGGAGACTACATAACCCTGGAACTGCAGAAAGGGAAGCTGTCCTTGCACCTCAACCTGGGTAAGGGTAACTAGGATTACTGGTTTGCATATAAATCTGTTATTTATATTACACAGTAGCTGGAAACTCTAGCTGATAGCGACAGAACATGCTGTGTGCTGATGTCATGCAGGACAAGGTAGCTGAGCCAAGAAGAGACCTTGGCTCCTCTAACTAGTGCTCAGCAAGGCAGAACTGCTCAATGCCTAGTTCTGATTCTTCACATACCTTCATTTTTTTGCATGTGTGTGTGGGTTTTTGTAATATTTTTAAGAATCACGTTCTCAGGAAGTGGTCTTTGGACTGCAGAAAAGATTTATTTTTGGTTTGTGTCTAATTTTTTTCCATTTACTCAGTGATTCAGGGCTGAGCTGAGAATACAGAATTTCAATGATAACATTCTGGTCAAAACATTGTGCACACTGCTATACATTTCCTTCTTGAAATCTGTGAATATTCCTTCTTCAGTGCCTGTAAGGCCATCACTCTACTGGATCCGAGCATCAGAGGAAAGGCTGGCTTGATTTCTTTCTGGGGAAAGATGCTTGTTTTTTTCCCTGCTGAATACACTGAAGCACTTTAATAATGGTAGGGACTAGTGAAGTAGGAGTGATCATTCCCCCTCTCCCAGCCTTATTGCCAAGTCTTCACTGGCTCCATCTGTGGATGT
Organism: Chaetops frenatus; assembly: GCA_013400775.1. Taxonomy (NCBI): domain Eukaryota; kingdom Metazoa; phylum Chordata; class Aves; order Passeriformes; family Picathartidae; genus Chaetops; species Chaetops frenatus. The sequence continues at coordinate 203,859 of VZTR01010959.1, forward strand.
CCCATGGTACTGGCCTCAGCTGTCTCTGCTGACTCATGTTTCTCATGCTAAGGGGTTTGAGTTGGGCATTTTTCCCCTTGTGCTTAATTATGTTTGTTTTAAAAATTAGTAACTTTTTATCACAGCTGTTGGACTTTGTTTTTACATAACCTCATTAATTGTTTAGTCTCAAAGTTGTCCTTTCTTTCTTTCCTTCTTTCATTTTCACCAAAGATTAGAAATAATAATGCATTTTTCTGATTTGGGATTTGGATATTACTTGGATCAAAGAACTACATTTTGAAGCTCGGAATGGGGGAATTTACCCCACTGAATTGTCCTCTTACAAATGTTCCATGCTAGGATAACAACATAGTACAGTTAATTATATTATGTAATTTCTTCCAGAGGAGATACTGTTGTGAATGTGTATTCTGAGATGAGTTGGGTTTTTTTTTTCTTCAGCTGTAGCCCCAAATGTACAAAATTTTAGCCATTTCAGGTCCTCGTTTTGCATTCATATGTCATGGGCAGGTTTTGGAGCATGTGTTCTCCCCTTTCTGTGGGAATGTAAAAAAGGATACACACTCCCATTCAGTGAGAGGCTCTGAAGTGTTCAGACATGTAGCCAGCTGGAAAACAGAAGAATACTTGAAATTACTGGGTTAGGGCCTAAATATTTTTATAATTTGTGATCTATACTTTTGGAGATCTAGGCCAGGTTTAAGAATTTTTATGAGCTGAAAAAAACACTCTTATTGCTTCACTGACTTGTGCTTTTTTTTTTTTCCTGTGAAAATGGACAGGTACAATTTTCTTGTTAAAATTCAGAAAGCACAGAGTTGACAGTGAAGTGTCAGGAGTGTTCTGTTAATGTGACTAGACAGAAGATTTTGGTGCTATTCAAAGGAAGCTCTTAATCTGCCAGGACCAAAAAGGCCTGGCAGAACCAAGGGTACAGACAAAGCAATAATGCCTTGGCTGCTGCAATGTGTTGGTGCAGCACCAGTAACACCTCCTGGTTCATCACAAGGATTTCACTGGGAAATAAATGTGTGCATGTGTGGTATACACACATATATGTGAATAAGACAGCCAAGGAATCTAAGGTGCTCTCTGAAAAGGATCTGTTTCCAAGAGCTCTGGCTTGCATCCTGGAGCTCTACTCTGTGCTTCCCTTGAGTCCCCATGCTCCAGTTAAGAGTCTGAGGGTAACTCTGATGTCTTCTGCCTGTCTGTGCCACTCCAGGGGACTCCAACCTGCACTTCAGTAACAGCCACACATCTGTCACCTTGGGCAGCCTCCTGGATGACCAGCACTGGCACTCAGTTCTCATAGAACGCTTCAACAAGCAAGTGAACTTCACAGTGGACAAGCACACCCAGCACTTCCGGACAAAGGGGGATTCGGATCACTTGGACATTGATTATGAGGTGTGTGAAGCCCTTTAGGTTAAAACCTGTGAGTTGAGGTATGAATGGCTATGAAATGAATATGATGGAAAGCAACCACCCTGTGAGCTGTTTCTTTCCAGCAAAGATCAGTATTTAATATTTCCTTCCCAGAGAGCTCCTTTCATACTTTACCAGCATAAACTATGTCAGTGTAACTCCATATATGCCAGCATCAGAAAGCGACCAATCTCTGTGCAAATATGCATTGCATTGTGTTTGCACTTCAAAGTATGGCAGACTTTGAATAAATGAGAAGTCATATACTGGGTTCTAGTCAAGTGTTCAGGGAGCAGCTGTGTCATCGTCTCCAATATGATTTTAATGGCATCACTGTGCACCATCCCTGCATTGAACTGAGCATGACTGTGGGGATTCCAACCCTGAGTTGTCCCTCTATCCAAACACCACTTGCTCGAATTACAGCCCTCCACATAGAGATGAGCAGGTGGAAATCATTGTTTACCCACTAAGAATAGAAGACTTCCAGAATGCAAGGAAGTTTTAGCAAGGTGGGGGTCTGTCTCTTCTCCCAGGCAGCAAATGACAGGACAAGAGGAAATGGTCCCAAGTTGTGCAGAGAATGTTTAGATTGGGTAGTAGGAAAGTCTTCCTTATTGAAAGGGTGGTCACACATTGAAATAAGCTGCCCAGGGAATTGGTTTAATCATCATCCCTGGAGGTGTTCCAAAGGTATATGGAAGTGGCACTTGGGGATATGGTTCAGTCATGAACATGATGGTGCTGGGTTGGACTTGATCTTAGAGGTTTTTTCAATCTTAGTAATTCTGTGATCCTATGACTCTCACAACCAGCAGCTCTGACCCAGTCCCTTCCCATCTGGGCATGTTGCAGAGCATGCTGACCTAGGGAGCCAGAGCAGCTCAGCAAGGCAGGACTGAGCAAAGGAAACATCCTGCCTGCCCAGAAACCTGAGCCTGGTGTGCTCCCCTGTGATAAGACCAAGGTGTGTCAGAGTGCAGTTTATATCACCCCAGTAGTTCAGTGCTTATGCATGATAGTTGTTAGAAAAGCACCTTAAAACCTTGTATTTCTTCATATCTGTATGCAAGGCAGTTCCTTATCTGTTCCCCATCAAGGCACACCTGTGTGTGAATTACCCATGTTCGTTTTTATCCCCTTGTGCTTGTCTGCCAAGTCTTCCTCGCCCACAAGGCTGAGGGTCATGCTTGCACAGAGCNTGGGGATTCCAACCCTGAGTTGTCCCTCTATCCAAACACCACTTGCTCGAATTACAGCCCTCCACATAGAGATGAGCAGGTGGAAATCATTGTTTACCCACTAAGAATAGAAGACTTCCAGAATGCAAGGAAGTTTTAGCAAGGTGGGGGTCTGTCTCTTCTCCCAGGCAGCAAATGACAGGACAAGAGGAAATGGTCCCAAGTTGTGCAGAGAATGTTTAGATTGGGTAGTAGGAAAGTCTTCCTTATTGAAAGGGTGGTCACACATTGAAATAAGCTGCCCAGGGAATTGGTTTAATCATCATCCCTGGAGGTGTTCCAAAGGTATATGGAAGTGGCACTTGGGGATATGGTTCAGTCATGAACATGATGGTGCTGGGTTGGACTTGATCTTAGAGGTTTTTTCAATCTTAGTAATTCTGTGATCCTATGACTCTCACAACCAGCAGCTCTGACCCAGTCCCTTCCCATCTGGGCATGTTGCAGAGCATGCTGACCTAGGGAGCCAGAGCAGCTCAGCAAGGCAGGACTGAGCAAAGGAAACATCCTGCCTGCCCAGAAACCTGAGCCTGGTGTGCTCCCCTGTGATAAGACCAAGGTGTGTCAGAGTGCAGTTTATATCACCCCAGTAGTTCAGTGCTTATGCATGATAGTTGTTAGAAAAGCACCTTAAAACCTTGTATTTCTTCATATCTGTATGCAAGGCAGTTCCTTATCTGTTCCCCATCAAGGCACACCTGTGTGTGAATTACCCATGTTCGTTTTTATCCCCTTGTGCTTGTCTGCCAAGTCTTCCTCGCCCACAAGGCTGAGGGTCATGCTTGCACAGAGCCATCACCCTGCCTGGATGTGTTGAGCTGCCACGGTTCACTGCTTCAGAGACTACAAGTTTCCCCTTTGCACTTTGAATTCATTTCTCTGGAAAGGACCATTTTCCGAGACACTCGAGGGAAAAAGGCAGACGGCTCGGCGGTGGCAGGTGCCTGCTCTCCTCCTCTCATCTTTCAGATGAAATTCCTTTTCTTTGCATTTCACAAAGCAGGGTGGAGAGAGTGGTACCTGTCCCCTGGCACTGCTCTACCAAATCATGAGCACATTTAGTAGGGACAGCACTTGGAGTAGGGGGATTCTGCAACAGCATTAGACTGAACTATCAGGGGCCAAAACTGTAACTGCGTTTAAGATGGAGTTAACAAAAGCCAAATAATTGCGTCATCAGCTTTTCTAATTACAAAATAATAAAATTTCTTACCTCCTGCTTGGTGCCAATTAGGGGAAACTCAGGCTCCAATCTAATTTGCAGAACGTTTTTCCAGATGTTTCAAAATGGAGAGCATGGTAGAAAAGATCGTCAGGTGGTGTGAATCAGCATCACCGTCAACCACTGTGACACTCAGACCTTGTCCCTTGAGCTTAGTTTTTCACAGTGTATTTTTCTCCATTTGCACTAAGATGATCTTTTAGTCAAGCAATGCAGTCTACTGAAAGTTTATCTCAGCACACTTTAGGGATTAAAGGTTTTACTGAGGGCAATAAAATCATTACTTTTGTAATTAAAATTATTACCAATCACAAAGGAAACTGTTTTCTTAATAATGAATTGGTGTAATTGATATTGATTTTTTTTCTGGTTTTTAAACCCCAGTACAGAGTCCCTAAGCAGGAGACTTGAAGAATAGAACATGAAAGAAGGAAAGTCTGGTGTTTTAGAAAGAACTAATGATTCTCACTGGAAAAAAAAACATTGCTACCAGATAAGCCCTCATGCCAATAACAAACCTGCAAGTGACGTAAAGTAGCAGTCTGTTCACTCTTTATTTCTCTGAAGTGATCAATTAAAACAACTGTGCAAGTTCATTAAGAACTTGTTTTCAACTAAGTGTTTTCAAGGTTACCCAGAGAGGTTTCATTTGCTTACATATCCCAGCTTGTTAGGTGGAGTGGGAGGAAAAATAACCCCCAAATTGCCCTTTATTTATGTGATAATGAACTGAGGTAAGGCTTTGGGAATTGTGACAGGGGAATAAGGCTGACCAGGTTTCCAGCAGCTGTCAGCATGGAAGCAGTGCCACACAGCAGTGCATGCTCTTGCTGCAGTGGATGCAGCAGGATTGCAGCACAGCTCCTGATCAAGTGTGGTGGCTGCAGGATCCCCTCCTGCATTATATCACTCACGGTGCTGCTGGCTGTGATGGGAAATATGAGTAAAATTTTAGTGGTACCACCAGTAACGCTTTGCCAGAAAGGTCAGTAAAGTTAATTAGAAATAAGCTGTGACATTTGGAAAATGAAGGTAGGACTATCAGAATTTTTTGGGGTTGTGGGGGTTGTTTTTCCCTTTTTTTTTTTACGCTCTCTCTTTCCTTTCTCCACAATCTAAACAATTATGCTGTATTTAGGAAGCTTTATTTTCTTAGGCTCTTTGTCCTCCTGGGGCTTTCAGCCCTCCAGTTGAGTGAGGAGCTGTAACCTCACAGTGTTAACATCTGCCAGTACTCAGACAACAGCACAGCAGAAGTTTTGTGCAAATGTGTAGCCTGCAGAACTTCTCCATTACAAAGCTCAATCCCAAGTGCCACATGTGACTGTGATAAAGAGCAAAGCACAGTGAAATTGCAAGGTGCAAATGGGGTATTTTGTGTATGTGATACTGCCCTTCTCAGCTGAAAGCAGAACTGCTCAGACACCTGCCTGGTGGGTAGGAGTGACTGCAGCTCCCAGGCAAACACAGAGCTCTGAGGGCAGGCAGAGTTGATTCCCCCATTGCTCAGAGGTTCCTGAGCACTGTGGGCAGCAGCCAGGTGTCACCCTCTGGGCCGGTGGGGCTGTGGGTTGGACACTGTGAAAAGGTTTCCTTGTGTGTTGGCTGTTCCTGGGAGGGGAGCTGGTGGCACTGGGTTGGTGTGCCAAGGCACTTCAGAGCTGCTCCCAATGCAGTGAGCTGTCTGTGCCAGAAGTGTTTCTCCAGCAGCAGGAATGCAATGGGGGCTGTAATTTCCCCTGACAGGTGGCCAGACCATGTCTCATGCTCCCAGTAATGTTGTTGGTGGGGATTGATACTTCAATAATATCCCAAGTGGATATATGGAGTGAGGCTCTGCTCTCTTGCTTTTGGGATCATAATATAATGTAATATAATAGATTCATATATATATATGTATAACATTATAAATAATGCTGTTCTTATTCTTTCCAAAAGCTCAGTTTCGGAGGGATTCCTGTCCCGGGGAAACCAGGAACCTTTCAGAGGAAAAATTTCCATGGGTGCATTGAGAACCTTTATTACAATGGAGTGAATATAATTGACCTGGCCAAAAGACGCAAACCTCAGATCTATACTGTGGTAAGGGCAGTACCATGTGCTTTCCTTCTTTGCTTCCATGCTTTTTGTGCTCTCTTGGTGCTGCTGGNAATAATATCCCAAGTGGATATATGGAGTGAGGCTTTTGGGATCATAATATAATGTAATATAATAGATTCATATATATATATGTATAACATTATAAATAATGCTGTTCTTATTCTTTCCAAAAGCTCAGTTTCGGAGGGATTCCTGTCCCGGGGAAACCAGGAACCTTTCAGAGGAAAAATTTCCATGGGTGCATTGAGAACCTTTATTACAATGGAGTGAATATAATTGACCTGGCCAAAAGACGCAAACCTCAGATCTATACTGTGGTAAGGGCAGTACCATGTGCTTTCCTTCTTTGCTTCCATGCTTTTTGTGCTCTCTTGGTGCTGCTGGCTCCATTGAATGAGCAGAGTTCCGATTTGGGTAGCTGTGGGCATAATTAGCTTGTTAAAATGATGTTGCTGAGGTTAACACTAGCCAGCACTGGCTCCTGTGGTGAGAGTTATTGAAAGACACATGTGGAAACCAGTGCATTTCTCTGATTTTTCTGGTGTATTATAATTTGCTTGGGGAAATGTTTTAATTATTTTTTTCAAGATAAAAATGTGTATATTTAATGGCATGATAGAAGTCATAGAGTTTTTTTTTTTCCTGGTTAACTCAGATAAAATCTTATTTTCTGAACTATTCTCTGTCACTGTTGGGAAGTACAGCAGTAGCAGAATTCTACTTTGATACTTCGGTTCACATTGTAGAGGAGAAAAAATACTCCTGTTACCACTGGAAATAGTTTCCTTTGTGCTGCTCCTTATATTCAGTGTATTGGCAGTTCTGAGAACTATTGACCTTGTACTACTGTCTCTAAATGTGGAATGGTGGAGGTAAAGCAAGAGGAACTACAGTCCTATCCAGCTTGATAACAGAAACCACAAATATAACTTAACACTTAATAGTGTCCAAAATTACAGGTATATTTAAATATATCACAAAAACAACAAACATTTTATTTTGCAAGAAGAGTGAACTACACTCCCATGAAGCCTTGATAAATTCTGTGTAATTCAACTCTCTGTTCAGCTTGTGCCTCACTCCTACATTGTGCTTTGATAAATGCCTTTTTATTTAGCATTGTGTCTTTGGAGAACATGGAGATGAAATTGCTTCTGGCTTCCATGGCATCTTCTAGTTTGTAGTAATGTATATGAACACACTGAACCTAAAACAAAGCAGGCCCGAAGACCAAGGAAGTTCTTTCTGGTCTTTCCCTGCCCAGGGCGAGGCTGAATACACAGGGAGCTGGAAAATGGAAAGGTGATGGGTAAGAAGTTCCTTGCTGTGCTGCTGGCAGTCAACACTGCCTCCAGGATACTCCCCTGGGACTGAGAGACTTTGCTTTACTAATCTTGAGTTTGATTATTCTGACTGAGGACTCAAAGGCACAAGTCCTATCAACTGTGTTAAAATGCTCTTCCCCTCAGCTTACGTTCTAAGGGGGGAGCAACGAGCCCTTGTCTGCTTCTTAGGTCATTAAACAGCTGGTTGTTTTGCTGGCTGGATAATGGGAAGGCCTTTGTAAAGGGGAAGAGCAAAACTTTGCAATGCACTTTTTCTCAGAAGTGGCCCCGAGCAATGAAACTCTGTTATCACTACACTTGGTTCAGACAATGCTAGATGAAAGCTCTAGGAATCCAGCTCCTTTTCTCAGTTTAAGGTAGTGGGGATGTGCCTCCATCCTTCAGTCTCTTTCACATAAGTGATGATTAAAACACTGTGGTTTCCAGAGGCAGGCTGCTGTGCTTTATTTTTCAAGGTTTATGAGCTGCTCTGTGCTGTGTCTGTGACACTTGGGTATGCAAAGTGCATGGAAAGGTTGCCATGCTCAGAGAGCCTCATAATCTTAGCTTGAACACCCTTCTGTAGAAAATGGGCTCTGTAAATCTGTCCTCCAACATTCTTTGCATCCCAGCTATTTCTCTCCTCTAGCAACTCTCAGGTACTTCTAGGTTATGCAGGCTGATCCCCTTTTCATTTTCTGCTCTTCCCCACACCTTAGCAATTAAGTTCCTCAAATTAAAATAGCTTGTTCTTGTTAAATGTGACTGCCAGAGTTATTCTGCACTAAATGCTTTTACTCAAAGTGCATTGAGGTTTTCAAGCAACAAGCTGTATCCACAGGGAGCTGCAAGCTTCTCTGCTTCATGTCTCTGCAGTCACTAAGGTTGTCTGGAGTGGAAATGCAATGAAAGGATCAGCAGAGAAGAATAATTAAATGTAACAAGGACTTAGACCTACTCCTTCCAAAAATATGTTGTATACTTATATTCTCTCCCCCCAAGTTGGAGATCACCTGCGGTGGTTCTGCATTGTTAGTCCCCAAAATACCTTTGTGTCCTAGCAAAAGATAATTGATGACAAACTGGGTGGTTTGGGATTAGAAAGTCATTTATGCTTAGATACATCACTTTGCCTCCAAAGGCAGACAGACTTCAACGTTCACTCTCTGCTTCACTCTGTGCCTTTGTGAGTTGCCACAGTCAGTGAGCCAAACCTGGGGGTTTTTGTACCCATCAGCTTTGGGTTTTCTTTACTTTTGACATCTTTCACACAAGCAGGAGAATGATATGCCAGCTTTGGAGGTATAGATTTTCTCTTATGATGTAGCTCCTCACCCGTAAAAATAATGGTCCCAAATCAGCTGCATTTAAAGTCAGAGGAAGAAACTCCATGTTGTCAATGACAGAGTGCTGTAGTATGTATTGTACTCTTGGGTGGTGGCTGTGATTATCATTCTGCCTGTTCTTTTCTGTAACTCATTTGCAGTTTTCAGACTTGCAATAAATCCCCTTGAGAAGGCATCTCAAGATAACGAGGCAGCCTGTCTCTTTGAACTGGAACTTGCCTTCAGAATTTCATTTTTGTATTGCCTGATACTTAACCTCCCTACATAGCCCTGTCTGTTTGGACAGGCTGTGTTTCTTCTCTCTGGGGTTTCTTCTGTCCCTGACAGCATGTTGTAGGCTTTGTGGGTTTTGGGGTTTTGTTTCTTTGGTTTTTTTGGTTTGGTGTTTTTTGTTATTTTGTTTGGGGTTTTTTGTTTGTTTTGTTTTCCCTCCCCTTGATCATTGAATGTGGAGCAATGACGGAATCTTTTATGTGCTTTCCTAGGGATTACTGGTTTTAATTGTGAAAGGTTATGAGAAGTCAAATTTCTGTAGTTAACTACTGTCATGGTCATAGGGTAGACCCTTGGGAAACCTCATAAAATGCTTTAAAATAGTAATCCTAAGGTTTGCCCTATTTACTAGATGTCTTCTCAGCACAAGAGAAGTGCAGACTGCTCATTATGAGAAATTGCACAGCAGTTAACACTTCTTGGGCAATTAAGCAGGGGCAGGAAAATATGCAAGTAAGAGCCATATTTACAAGAAGCAGAAGAGGGATTGTTCTTCACAGAAGGAAATTTGTCCTATTGATATCTGGGACGGAGAAGTCCTCATTGAGGGATTTTGTCCTTGTTAAGAGTGCATGTAGATGCAGGAGGAGATGGGGCAAGTTTAGGGAGATAAATCCATTGAGAATTGTTAAATGTATTTGGTTGAGGGAGTAGATAAGAGAAAAAATAGCTATAGCATCCTGGAAATATGGGATCCTTACTACCAGTGGTTACTCAATGCTAGATTCTGGTTGCACCTTTAGAAACTGCTCAAATGTGACCTGTGCTCAAATGTGGCCAGGGTCTTATGTTGTTTTTGTGCTTCACTGATTTGGGATGCCAAAACAGGAAGTTGTCTAGCTAATGGAAAGAAAATAAGAGGTCATTAAAAGATGCTGTGTTTGGTCTTCTCAGTGTTCCACCCTACTGAAACTGAGAAAAACACAATCCCCCTTTCTCTTCCATTACCTCTGGCTGATAGAAATTGGAGTTGCATTTTTATTTAGCAGAGCAAACCCTGTCCTGACTCGAGAGGAGTGCAGGGTACTGTAAGGCAGAAGTTGTCAGCTCTCAGATACACTTGAATTTCTACACTGGCCTGCCAGGTTGAATGTGAGAGTGACAGCTCAGCACAGCGAGGGATGTGGTGATGTGTAAATGTAGCTCTGTAGTGCCTTGGGGAAATAACCAATTGCCAGCATCAAAGAGCAAGGAAAGATACCTAGTGACAGGAGAATGTAAACTAATAATTCATTCCCTTTATAGAGAATCCAAACATGCTATTTTATTAAGCTGATTTGAGATACCTTCATCTTGAGAAGAATTTACTTGTCTGTGAATGTCTCGTTCTACCAAAGTGCTCCAGCAAGCGTTGATCTATCTGTGAATATCAGATGGTGATTTGTGAAGGCCCCTCCTAGGGTTTGGAGAATCATGAGTTAGATTATTTTTCTTATCTTTTGTGCTCCAATCAGACTATAGAAATCATACATTAAAAATGTTGGAAGTTTTTAATGACTTTTTCACAACTTCCTGTGAACGAAGTTCAATTTCTAATTTAAAAAACCAAGTTTTAATCAATTATTTAATGAAAGTGTTGAGTCACATGATTAAAGAGAGAACTGAATTTGCTACTTTTTAGATAAGGTAGATGAACTCAGATTCTAGAAATATTTGATTCTTTAAAAATAGGTTTTTATATTTTCTTCTATCTTTTTGTGTGCTCTCTGGGTCTTCAGAGGAGTCTCCTTTGCATTCTGCCTGCAGTGTGGAATAGCAAGGAAGTCTATATAAATAGCATTCATTCTAAGGTTCTCTTGTTGTTGCTGAGGGATATAACAGGATTATTTTGAAAGAAATTAGGTGTGTCACCTCAATTGAGGTCTTGAAATAAAGTCTATTTAAATGACATCTTTCCCATTGATTTCAGTTGGCTTTGTCCACAGTTTTAAAGAGTTTCAGTGTGCAAATATATAATCCAGCACATAGCTGCATTAATAAACTCTCCTTGATATAAAAGTTTCTTTGTGTTAGGATTTTGATAGTTGTGATGACAACAAGTGAAACAAGTCTTTTGGGAAGGGAGACCAGATTTTTTAATAAGACTGGATGATGTGCAGAAAAAAATGACATGTTTCTGAGCAAACAAGACCTTTTTGAGAGTCATCAGCCTTCAGCAGATTACAGGTTAGAAACAATTGTTCAGGGTTTCATTTATTACATTATCTGGATAGTCAAATTGAATGAATAAGGCACTTAGTGCCTGCTGAGCAGAGGAGGATGTTTCAAGGTGGGAGGTGATAAGGCTTTTAGTCCCTGTAGGAGAGGATCAGAGATGGCTAATTATTGTCATAGGAGTTAGCAGGGGATAAGGAAAACGGGAGAAAATGTAATTTTCTGTAAAGACAAGGCTTTAGTGTATTTTTAAGGTCTTACTCCAATTGGAACTTTTTGACACTTGGCATAACAGAAAGGGGCAAGCTAAGCCCATCACAGTCACAAGCCCGGATTGTGTGCAGTTCACACCAACCATTTAGGCTGGTGTTGTGCTATGATGAACAGATAATTGGAATTTAAAAGAGGGAAATCTATTAAAGGAAACTTTTACATACAGAAATAAAAAAGCTGATAGGAACTGCTTTCTGTACACTTTTCTATTTTAAGGTAGATGTGGTTCTGTTTTCATAATAATAATGAAGAAAAAGTTTCCTTGCTGCTGTGTTTTGTTCCAGGCAATAAAAACTAATAAGCTGTAGATCACTTTACCTTGAAGTGGAACAAAAATTGGACTTGTACTGTAATAATTTGCCAGTTGATCTAAGCTGTCTATCTTATTCACTTCTAGCAAGGTGAATTTGAAAGGCTGGCTTCCTTCCTACTTGTTGCTTAAAGTGAATGTTCCCCCTGACCAGGAGACTGGGTGTGGGTGAGATCTTGGGAGGAAACATAGCCAGGACAGCTGACCCAAACTGACCACAGGGATATTCCACACCAAATGAGTCTGCTCAGCAATAAAAGACTAGAGAACCCTGCTTCCTAGGAAGTAGCTGGGCATCACCTGCTCATTGAAAGTAAAGATTAAGTCTTCTGTTCTCCTTTGCTTCTGTGTGCAGCCTTTGCTTTTGCTTTATTAAACTGCCTTTCTCTTGATACAAGAGGGTTTTCTTCCTTCTTTATTTTCTCCCTCCACTTCATGAGGAGGGAAGTGATAGAGAGGCTTGGTGGGCACCTGGCATCCAGATAAAGTCAACACACCACAGAGAAAAAATATTAAGTGGTCAGTATTTTTTGTATGTGTGTGTTTCCTCCTGTGATCTTTTTTCCCTCTTTTCCTGTCTTTCTGAGAAAAACCGTGTATATGTTTCCAAAGTATTTCTGTATTTGCTCCCATCTCTTGTCAGCATCTCTTAACTATTGCACCATGTAATGAAACAATAATGTACAGCTGCTATGGGCATAAAAATGGTAAAATCCTTTGTTCTGCTTCTGGCCAGTGACAAAGTCAGCTTAGGAGTCTGAGGTCAAGAACGTCCAGAAAGGTCCAGCCAAGCAGCTAATCCCTGATTCTCTCATGGTCACAATGTTTCAGTTTGTTCTAAGCCTTCTCTCTTTTCGTTAAATGTTACTTTCTCTCCATTGGGAATATTATTTTAATGTAAACAAATCAATGAGCTAAACAATTAACATTTTATTGGATTTGCAGTAAGTGGAGATAGGGTAGTTCTCTGTCATGAGATTATCACAGGGCAACATTAGTTTCAATGTAACTTGGATCAGGAAAGCTTTCAGATTTCCATATTGAAATTTTTCTCAGAGAAACAGAAACTTAACTCAGTACACGATCTTCTGGTCCCCTTCTCGTGGGATGGGCTGGTTGTTCATTCAGTGGACTCATCCTAACTCAAGGAACATGATGTGCCTTGGTGCTCTCCTATCCTGTTTGAAGACAGTTTGCAGCAGTATTTCAGAAGGCTGGAGCTGGTATCTCACTTTGATTTGCTTTTCATTTAGCGTTCAGCATGGTCCTGAGGTATTTTAAATATATGTGGGTCTCCTGACATTTGTTCTGCTTGAGAGAGTTAATTTAAAAACAGGGCTTAAGGAACCTCCCTCATTCTCAAAATCCAGTTTCTCAGAGTTGAGTGCCAATTTTTCATCTTGTCCTTTTAAAACTGCATCAGAGGTCACCTTTTTCTTCTGCTACTCTCCTTGCAAATTCATCTGCAAACTCAGTCCCTTCACAGCTAGAAGTATTCCTCCAATTTCCAAGCTGGAGAAATTCGTGGTGGTTTACCACATTTGTCTCTCAGCCAGGCTTGGGATCTTAGTCCCGTTACCTGTCATATGAAATCATCCTTTCTAATCCTCTGCAGAAAGCAAGATATCCTTTTTATTGGACAGTATCCATAGAGTGATTAATGAGGAAAGTTTAAGTGCCCATTTGATGCTCTAACCTGCAGGTAGAATGAGAGCTCAGAAATACTCATTTATTGTTCTTTCTTTTCAAGCTGTGATCTTGGCCTGGATCCTCTGGTAGACTAAGTGCTGAGAATTGCAGTGCAGCTGTCAGTTTGAATAATTTCCCAAGTGCATATTATTTTTGATTAGTATTCTCTGAGAGCAAGGAGGATGGATAAGGAACTTGTTACCAATTGCCCTGACTGTGGTGTTGTCTTCTCTCTTCATTGAACAGTACATAATACTACATGACGAAAGGCCAGAAAAGACTGAAATGGTTCATTGAAGTTATACAGGTATCATTGAAGTCCCACAGAAGTCACTGGAAAGTCTCCAGTCAGTTTTGGATGAGGTTTATGGCTCAGAGGATCGTCTGTGTAATCCACTTTTATCCTCATCACTTAGCAACTGTGTTCTTCCATTCTCTTTTAATAGGAGAGGCTCTGGTTCTTCTTAAAAATGCTGTAACATGCTGCTGCCTGTTCATTCAGCATCTCACTTGAACAAGAACCATCTCTAAAGCTGTACCCTGCCTCCAGAAATCTGGGCTGCTTCCACTCTGTTCTTAAGAAAACTGTCATGGCAGCCAGTGAAAAAATTGCAAGCATCTCTGTTACATTTTTAGGTTCAGAAGTTTTCTCGTGTAAGAACAATAAGAACTATTTTGTAAAGATTTCACTGCTTGTTAGAGGAGTCGTTAATCAGTCTGGAGATGGACTCAATGGAATTCTCAAATGCCACATGATAGCTAGAGTTTCCAGCAGCTGAATATAGCTGAGCATCATCTTTGTTTTCTCTAGGGATTAGATTGTTCTTATCCCATTTCCTAGCCAATGAGCTTTTACTTTTCAGTTAAATTGGGTTCAATTATAAAATCAAGTGTCTGCCAGAAATCTGGCATATACCCTGGAGAGTTCCAGAACTGCTGCCAATTAAAGCAAAATGCTCATGATCAGATGAAGGTTTACAGGGAGCTGTTTACTTTTCTGACTTAGACCTGCTGGAATCATTTGTTAGAGAATAAAATTCATAGAAGATTTATTAATTTTTGTAAAGGGAGCCTATCGCAGTTCAGTGGACAAATGTTTTTCAAAGTAACAGTTGTGTATGTCCTTTTTCAGATTTTCATGTTGTTGTCTTTAGGAAAGTAGACAGGTTGGTCAGTGTAAGGATGTCAGCAACTATTGTTGATGTGTATTAACTATCATCTGGCTTTGCTCTGGAATGCTGTTTTAAGGTATTTCCCTCCTAAATTATTCAATTCAATTGATGTAAGTTCTTATGGCATCAATTGCTTTATTCAGCTTACTTGATTTTATTTTATTTTTATTTTTTATGAATCCTGGCTAGTTTTTAGCTCTAACTGCAATTACTTATGGGCCCCTATGTCATGGAGGTCTCATTCCAAAGAAAATATAGTCATTGTCATTTTAAACTTTAAAAAGCTCTCAAGAAGGTTAAATGTATTTATTTATAATGCTGCAGTTTATTGTCTTTGTTTTCTGTAATTTGGCACAGATTTGGTTAAAAATTGAGGTAGAAATGTAACAATAAAAATAGCAAAAAAAGTTTGTGGCATCTCTTCATGCAGGCAAATCCCAGCAGATAGTAGAAACTGTTTAATGGCTGAAACCAAATTTCCGTCCTCCTTCCCACCTGACTAATGTTCAGTGGAGTTCAGCTAAGCTTTGGATTATATCTCAAAACACATTCTAATATGATATGGATTAATACCCATGGATTCCTTTTGCCAAATCTGGTAGGTGGCATTCTGAACCTAACAGGTACTGTGCAAATAGTTCCATATAGATAAGTATCTATCAACCATTGTTTTACCCAGTGATAATTTTGTCTATTTCTGGCACCTGATTTTCCATTTAAAAAATAAAGACTGAAAAGACATTTGAAAGTGATAGGGAACAGTTCCATCATCTGTCTGAGACTGCAGAGAGGAATTCCCCAAGCACTGTGCAACTTCCCGCACATCCATCAAGTGCTGTTCGTTATAATTATCCTGTTAGAGTGAGGTACAGGCTCTGATGAGAAGTGTTATCATGGAGAAAGCCTTATACTCTGATGTTTTTATCAGATTACAGTTGGTATTTTACAAAGCAGCCGAGTTCAAAGCTGCTGGCTGCAACAATCTCCTGGAGTGGCTTTGAAAGATGTGGCTCCTTAAGTGCATCCTAGCTTTATATATTGTTAATGTTTTATACCATGGCCTGATTGACCTGGTGGGATAATCTACAGTGGCTGAGCAAACTGCTGGAGTCATTTCTTCCACCAGCTACAGTGATACAAGCTTTTACAGATCCTGCAGACTGCTTTGAGTAAATGTGCTGCTGTTCTGGGCAAATCACACCATTGATTTCAGGGCTGGGTGACCAAGATAATCAGCCAAGGTGTGGTGTTGATAAAGACATTTGGTTACATTCATATCCTTCTAAGAAATAAGGTTTTGATTTTTAATCCTCAGCATTTGGGATAAAAGAAAAATTTTGAGGTTAGATATGTTTTCCCAGCATGGACAGATACATTTCCTAATGATTTCCAAAGATAGGTGTCTGATTAACAAAACCTGTTTCAGCCTTGAGGGCCATTAGAAATCCAATGAGCTTATTTAACTAAAGATGTCTTGGGATGACTGAAAAAAAGCCGTGCTGATTTTTTTTTTCTTTTTTTTTCTTTTTTTTTTGCAGGGGAATGTGACCTTTTCTTGTTCAGAACCACAAATTGTTCCCATCACCTTTGTGAGCACCAGTCGAAGCTACTTGCTACTCCCCGGCACTGCTCAGATTGATGGTTTGTCAGTCAGCTTCCAGTTCCGGACATGGAATAAGGATGGTTTACTTCTGTTCACTGAACTCTCTGAAAACTCAGGACATCTCTTGGTTTACCTCCACGGTGGGAGATTGACACTACTTATTCAAAAGGAGGCTGAGAACCCAGTGGAAATCACTGAAGGTGTTTATTTTTTTTATTTCACTTGTCTACTTCTGAAACACAAAGGTTCAGCTCCATGAAAGTATCAAGCAATAAGGAAACACCCAATCTTCCTTTCTCTTTTAAGTATTCTCTTGCTTGCCAGTGGTAAAGCTGCTCTGTACAGCTTGATCTAAGCTTGGAAAATTGGCATCCTGAGATCTCCAGACCCAATCTCACTGACAGTTAGCTGAGCCTCTGTGTTCTTAAGCAGTCACACTCAATTTTCTCTAGTCAGGTCATATGAAGACCTTCCTGTTCCCATCTTCAGACTGTGCTGAAATCAGCTGGGAGCCAGCTCAGCCACAGCATCTTTCCCCAGTAGAAGTTAAGGGAGACTCAGAGCTGATTTTCCTNTAATAATAATAATAATAATAATAATAATAATAATAATAATAATAATATTTCTAAAAGAACAGATGTTTAAAAACATGTAATATTAAAATATTCCCTGTACAGACTAAAAGAGGGTGGATATATCTATCAAAAGAAGCAGAGATAAAAAACTGACAGAGTTGTCAAAGCAGAGCTGTTCTATATGCATGTTTCATTCCCCTTTATGATAGAAAATGAGGCAGCCCTGCATCTATCCTTATTCATGTAGATTGCTACAGCCATAGCTTGCTGCAATTGGACACTGAAAACGGAGATTCCAGCCTTTATTGTAGTCCTAATTAAATTGTTGACAAA